>CAKJTW010000029.1:11507500-11615000 GCA_917880005.1 Nanger dama | reverse complement strand
ATATTGATAAAGACAAATTACAGAAAGCTCCTTTCAAGATAACAGTCTGGTTTTGGGCAGTTTTTCTGTCCCTCTTTGAGATTATTTCTTTATCACAAAAACTTATCACTATATGCTGATAAAGCTTTCCTAGTTCCACTATGACTCCTGGATCCTGAGAGGTGATGCCTCCAATGAAGGCCTTTAACTCAGAGGACAGGCTTATAGTTTTCTTCCTCTTGTTATCAGTCATTGCAAATGATGCATGAAATAGGCCTGCTACACTATGAGTGGATTTGACTTTCAGAACACTATAATAGTTTACTACCTTGCAGGTGTTGGTGGCAAAGAAAAAAATATTAATGTACAATGTGAGACGATATCTATCATCTTATTCAATCTACAAAACAACCCTAAGGATGAGACTGTTACACTCATTATTGCTAAGGAAAGTAAAGCGCAGAAATATTGTGTAATATGCCTGAGTTCACACAGCAAGTAAGAGGCAGAGCCAGAGTTAAACCTAGTCTGACTCCATAGTCTATAGTCTTTTTTATTGGTCCTAGAACCTCAAATTCCACAGAACTATACTGCATGATAAAAAGTTCTCCAACTGACTTCCACTTAACTGTCTTGTCATTTTACCTCAACATCATTCTCTCTTCTGTAAAACTCAATTGATGACAATAGCAAAGTGCTCAAAGTTAGCACAGCATCTCATTTATGTTCCATCAGTTGGATTTCAGGCTTAACTAAGAATCGGTTGTCTTTATCCCTATCTGTTTATGCTAACTGAACTCATGCATTAACTAAATTAGTAATTACATAAAGCAGTGATATATAAATACAAGACATGGAATTTGTATCAAAATTATTTTTTTTTAAATTTCAATAATGATGAATACTTAAAGAAAGAAAAAGATGATGCTGAACTATAGGTGAGACAACTGTAAAATCTTGGGGTAAAAAAACTGACCCAGAGTAATTTTGTATTCATTGCGAAGTTCTTGCTAAATTCAAAAGAAACATATTGGAAGTTGTATGGAGTATGGTCATTGGATGTGATTTTATTGAAGGACTATAATGGTTGCAGTCCCATTCTCAAATAAAAGGCTTTGGTTCTAAATCCTAAGTATACTTAAGTTAAATAAATAAAATATCTAAGATACATATGTATAACTACCCAAAGATTACTTTTTGGAGTGATCAGCCATTACAAGTGCCAACTGTGTAACATTGGAGGGTTTCGAACAGTAAACTTAAGATGCCAGATACACGCTAAGGCATAAGACTCTGGGGTTATGCTTTTCAAAGATCTTAATGTGAAGCTTGCCAGAACAGATTTCTTCTCATGATTGTATTATGCTGTTCCTAGTTTCTCAAAACAAAGCAGTTAGATGCTACTGAAAAACACACACCACAACCTGAGCAGATCGTTTTCTTAAAACTTTTTTTCCCTGCCCTCAACAAATCCATAATGTACAAAAGCTAATTCTTTCTGGACATCATTCCTAACCTGTGTGACTGCACTAGTACCCTCGACCCCACCCAAAAGAGGTCTCCTTTCCTCCATTCTCGCCTCACTCCAGTCAGCTCTCTACCTTCACTTTAGGCAGATGATGCTTTCTAAAAAGCGCGGAATGAAGGCTCACTTCTTTGCGTAAGGCTTTAATGACTCCCTCTTACCATAAGGATAAAGTCCAGACAGTGCGGCACGCAGAAGCTGGCCCTGTGCCTGGACCTACCTCTCTCTCGCCTTATCCCCTACCCCTCCTTTCCTCTTCTTCACTCCTTAAAATCTGCGGTGTGCTTCCACCATATTCATCGCCTATCCATGCTCCTTGCTTCCATGATCAGCCCCTTTGCTACCAGCTCTGCTTAATTCCTGATGGCCTTTCAGGTTTGCTTATTAGGTGCCTTATTCTCTGTGAAGCTTCTGCTCCTTTCCCCGAGTCAGGTTTACTTTAACCTGAAGGTTATTATCTGAGAAGACCAGGAGGGTGGGGGGTGGGTCGGGTGGTACAGCTTAAAGCAAAACTGCAAGAAATGCACTTAGTGGAGGAACTGGAGGAGCTGACGGGGCAGAGTGACAGGGTGGGCTGGGGGCTAGCAGGAAGTTACTACAGGTAGTCTAAGTTATACCACCGTAAAAACGCAAGCTATCACAGAGTGCCGCTATAAGCTTATATCCACAAGGAACTACAAGATTAAACTGACAGTATGACTTCTGAGTATAGGAAAATCTATTCCTACTCTGCTCCACCACAGAAAGTGACTTGGAAGACCATAAAACTTCCACATCCACTAAATCATTCACGCAGGCTGAATCTAGGCACTCCCTCATGCAGCAGAGGCGGTGTTGCTTGAGACGGAGACTCCTAGGAAAGTCTGAAGGGGTGGTGAGAAAGCCTAATTCTTCCTATTGTACCCTCAGAAGAGTCACGATCATTATTTGGATACATGAGCTGCTTCTCTGCACTACAACCTAACAAGAAGTCTATGATTCTAGCAGAATCACATATTTCTAACAAAGAGGGTCCTGGTCATCCTAGAGAAAAACACTTGGCAAACTCTATTAAGGACGAACCGAGAGTTAGCTTGAGGATTTAGGGTTGGCCCTTCTCAACTCTTACTATAGTGAACATTAGAAAGCTAAATTAAGAAACTTCTCAAAATGCTTCTGAGACAATAAGCAACTGTCAGATGAACCTTAGTAGAATACTTTGTTTGATACCCAGTAGGTATAATATTGGAGGAGGGCATGGCAACCCACTCCAGTATTCTTGCCTGGAGAATCCCCATGGACAGAGGAACCTGGCGGGCTACAGTCCATGGGGCTGCAGAGTTGGACACAACTGAGCGACAAATACGCACACGCCTAAATTGGATACTACTGAGCCTATGGTTGTTACTAATGAATATGTGTTTGATAGTCTCATAAGGAAGACAGAGAAGACATAATGTGGACTACCTCTGAGATCCGGATATAAGATAGCCTACCCTGCCCAAAAGGCCTACTTAGCAAAAACAAGCTAAAAAAAAAAAGATTATTTACAATTCACATCACAAATGGCTAATTTCTCTTACAGAGGTACCCATATACTTGCCCTTGTATCTCAAAACACCAAAAACCACAGAAAAAATAGGTAAAATAGCTCATAGAAAAGGAAACATATAAATGGCTCTGAACACGAACTGAGGTGTCATTTCCCACCTATAAGACTGTCAAATATCAAAAACAAACAGGGCCAGTAAGAATGGGGGAAAGCCCTCATACTTAGCTGCAGAGTACAAACTGCTCGAGGGCAGTATCACTGTCCATCAAAATCTCAACTTCCTGCATCCTTCTGCCCCTGCAACCCCACTCACAGAATCAAGTCTGTAGGAATACTTGTCCAGGCACGAATAACCTCTGTATTCCTGTTTGTATTAGTGGGAAGTTGGTACAGCTATCTAAGGGAATACTTTGCAGTCACAAAACTAGGAGACTAAGGGAGATAGGGTAGGAAGGTGACCTAATTTCCCTGGTACTTTTAAATTCTTACAAATTTTGGAACCATACAAATGCATTATTTATTTAAGAAATGTTGTTAAATTAGAAAATTTTTAAAATTAGAGATGAAGAAGTGACAGGTTTTACTAGATAAATAAGCACATCAATCAGACGTTTGACTAGTTCTGAGATTTAGAAAAAAATTATGAATAGCAGGGTAAATGATTTCATAACCTCAAAGTTGAATAAACCATCTTAAGTCTAAGAGGTAGGGACTAACAATTGTTTTCTCATAGCTACAAATAAATATATGGCAAGCTGTATACCAGACTGTGTAGAGATTGAGAACCAGGACAGCGCTAATGACTTTCATGGTTACCATTTTGATTTGGAAGTAAATTCCCCCAATAAAGTCTCTAACTTACCTCCCTCCTGGAGGAACCCATTTCCCCTTTCTGTATCACTGTGGCTAGGGCTGTGATTCACCTTAAAACTCTTTAGCTGCAGCCAAAATTCTGGTCTTTTCACTTCCTGGTATACCAAAAGGTTGGGTCTGGCTTCCCCAGGGTAAAGAGTGTCTCCCACCAGCTGCCTGAGCAGTTAAAAGGGAGAGGGCCTTTGTTGCTAGGAAAGGAGTTTAAAGAAAGGAAAGTTTAAAGGAATTGAAATGGTCTTCAGTGTTTCTCAAACCATGGTTTGCATTAATAGGCTCCAAATGTTTTGATGAAATATGTGGACATTGACTGCAAAATATAATGTTCTTTTGATGGGGAGAGGAGGTGTCACAGAAAAGCTTAAAAGCACTAGACTAGACCTTTAAGGCTGCTTTTTAATTCCATGAAACATGTGGAATGATATACTTAGTACAATCAGATAAATTACAGTCTGCAATGTAAATATAATTACAGTCCAAATCAATTCACCTTAAAATAGGAAGATGATCCAGATCACAGGGGTAGGCCTGACCTAATCACAAGTTCTTTGGAAAAGCTTTCTCCAGTGGGATTCAGAAGTCGTCAGATGTGCTCTGGCTTTTCTGGAAGAAAGTAACCTATGCTTGACCTGCCCGTGGAGGCCTCATGGCAAGGAACTGTAGGTGGCCTCTGGGAGCTGAGAGCTAGGAGGACAATGGAGGCCTCAATCCAGAAACCTTGTTCTGTTCTTTACTTTTATTATCTGCTTTAGTTTTCTAATGCTGCTGTAACAAGTTACCTCACACAATGCTTTCAATGTCACAAATTTTTTATTTTATACTTACTTCTGATGTGTGTTCTGACATGGGTTTCAACAGGGCTAAAATCAAGGTGTTTGCAGGACTGTGTTCCTCTCTGGAAGCTCCAGGGAAGAGCTTGCTCACTTGGCTTACTGGTAGAATTGAGTTGCTTATCATCACAGCACTGAGCTCCCTGTGTTCTCGCTGTCTGTCTGCTCAAGGCCATTCCCCGCTTCAGGCCGCCACCAACATAGCTTGTGGCCCTGTCTCTCCATCTTCAGAGTCAGCAATGGGGACTGAACCCTTCTTGTACTTCAAATCTCTCCCAATCTCGTTTCTGATCCAGCTGGGAAAGTTCTGAAAGACTCATGTGATTACACTGGACCCACCCAGCTGATCTCAGATAACCTTTTCACCTCAAGGTCCATACTCTACATCTACATAGAGTTTCCGGGGATATAGGGTGTAGGCATCTTCAGGGAAAGGGGGTTTATTCTGCCTACCACAACACCAATTTCCTGTTCCTCCAAGTATTTCTCCATTCTTCCAGGCCCCTGGCTTTTGAGCAAAGGAAAGTATTGGATTCAGAAAAATCTTAAACCCTAACCCAAGAATAGTGACCCACTGTCCAGAGCGGTAGCGAGATACAAGTACAAGAAAAGTTTGGGGATCACAGGCACTGAAGTAGGGTGAAGGGATAAACCACTGATAAAAATCAAAATAGGTTGAAAAGAAATATATAAGCCAGGATGATGATGAAGACAGGGTGTTTATATTGAGAGATGAGTGATTTGGTAAGAAATGGACAAGTAAACCTCATCTCCACTTGTCCTGTGGGATTTGACTAAGTGTTCCCAGCTAAACCACTGCTCCTTCAGCCCAGAACATCCACCAGCCTGATGCTTCAACTTACCAATTCAAGTATCAAGTTCCCTATAAAAGTGCAGGTGGCTAATTCCAGGTGATATACAGCAACTACAATAATTTCTGCTCTCCAGGAGCTGACAGTGTAGAAAGGAAAGAGTCATGAAAACAATACCGATATAAGGTAACTGCTTTAATGAAAACAGGCACACAAAGCAGTGGGAGCACAGGACAGGGCTTTACTGCTTACAGAAGGTGAAAGAAGGCTTCAAATGCATTTGAACTTAGGTTTGAAGAAAGTAGTTCTGCCAGGTGGAAAGGAGAGTCAAGATAACTGGAAGTGCCAAAGCAGGAATCAAGAGCCCAAGATGGCAGCCTGGATACCACACCCGGCTCAGTGCTATGGGAGCTTTAATAACTGGAGGGCAGAATGCTAGGGGAGCAAGTCAGATGGGGGATAATTTAGTTTAACAAAGGCAGGGGAGTTTAAATTCTATCTAGTAGGTGCAAAGAACTTGTTTTGTTTTTTAAAGAAAGGAACCCCAAATGCTATGTGAAGTGTTGCTGATTTTCGACAGAGGGTTTTGTTTTCCAGAAATAAAATTCACTTTATTTTCCACTCATTCATAAATTAGCTACAAATATAAGGTGATTTAAGAAAGCTAAAACCCTTATAAACACACCAAAACTAAGGTCTGTATATTTTCACTATGGGTCATCCTCAGGTATATCTTTCTTCAGAAATTCTCTCCAAGAGGTTTTATTTTAAAAGGGAAATCAATGTACACACACATACACAAACATACCTGCTTTAATAAAAATAGGGAGGGAGAATGAAGTAGTTCTTTTTACCTTCAAGAAAATTAGAATGCTGGGCTTGATATTAAAAATTACCTCCCCATCTCACCTCCCTGTCCCCATCCTTCTCCTAATTAAGTGGCCATCACCTACCTTCTCCCAGACTTCATCATCCCCTAAACGTGCCTGGTTCCTCCTGTCTCTACTCAGATATTTCCCTAAATAACCTGGAAAATCCTCCTAGCGCTGCCCCCTCACCGTGTATCTTCTGAGTAACAAACACAGTCATCTGGAAAAGATGAGACTGTGTGTTGAAGGCTCTAAAAACTCAAGAGTAATACAAATATAGACATGACTATTACTATCACAGCTACAGCTTACTAATACTATTCCAAGGTCTAGTTTAAAGGAAATATAAGGATCAAAAAACTGATTATCTGCTGGACTGGGCTCTAATCTACCACCAGTTTGCTTGTGGTTTTAATGTTAGGTCATTCAACCTCTAGGTCCTTACCAATGCTTTTATTTTTGACCAAGTCCCTCTTCTCCTGGGACATACAAAATCACTTATTTCTGAAAGCTATAAAGCACGTGGGACAATCTCACATGTATACACATCTAGCCTTGCTTTCCTCAAGAAAAGTAGGTTGAGTAACAGCTGGAAGCACAAGACTTTGAATAGAGCATCACTAACCACCTTTGTGAACTCTTAACAGGCCACTAAACCCCTCTCTCTCCATCTTGGGTGTGTGCTAAGTTGCTTCAGTCATGTCTGATTCTTGGCAATCCTATGTACCATAGCAGGCCAGGCCCCTCTGTCCATGGGATGTTCCAAGCAAGAGTACTGGAGTGGGTTGCCCTGCCCTCCTCCAGGGGATCTTTTTGACCTAAGGATTGAATCTATGTCTCTTAAATGCTTTCCTGTACTGGCAGGTGGGTTTTCTTTACCATCTGCCCCGAAGCCCACCTGACTGTCACCTGGGAAGCCCAGAAACTATAATGAAAGTTACTTCTCTCACTTGGTTGTTGCAAAGATTAAATGAAATAACATATTATAAATACTCATCTCAGTGCCTGTTATTCAAGTAGGTGCTCAGTAAAGGAGAGCTTTTAGGCTCTCTAGCCCCTCTCCCCACTCCAACCCCACCAGTTCAAGTATTTCATAAGTAAACTGAGCCAACAGGCTTGCCTTTGAAATAATAAGTGTGTAGTGCATTTTTCAGCTTTCAAAACTCTCCTATATTTTCATTTAATCATTGTAACAGAGTAATGACTAGCTTAGCTTTAGGAAGGATGGGAAACAAACTGAAAGAGGTTGGAAAGATCTCCCAGCTGGAAAGCCCGCCCTCAAACACAAGTTGTCTCCATACTCCTCTCACTACTCCATACTATTTTTTTCTAAAAGCATTAGAGAAACACATTATTTTATATGTATATTTCATGATATATTAGAATTAATGAGGGGGAATCATATTCTTTAATGACTGTACATATAAGACAGACCCTTTCCTCTTGGAATAATCTTGACAGACTATTCAAAAGCTCCCACAATTTTATGGGGACTCAATTTTTCAGTATTATTAGCTTCAAAGACTGGTGAATATCAGATAAACCCAGTGAGAGAGTATTTCTTACACACACAACATTTAAATAAACTGTTTAGATTAACAATGTAATAGATTCTTAAATGTACAATACAGAAATTGCTTTCTTCTCCCTGCTCAAGGGTCCTTCTTGCAGCTCCAGTCAAAAATTGCTGAAATTTTCTGTTAAGAATATGGTTTCACATTAGACATCACTTCGTCAACACTTCAGTTTCATTTATGTGACTTTTTAGTTTTGCTTATTACCAGTATTCATACAGACATATAATACCCTAAATCAAGTAGCATCTAGAACAAACAGATCCAAACAACTTTTGGTTGACTGACTCCTCAGGTAAAGGGTTGGAGATAAAGGCAAGAGGGAAGAAAACCTCACAATATGAAAACTATAATGATAAATACTAAAATGGCAAGTCTCTAGTCCAACAGTTCAGTTCAAAAAAACAAACAGCAAGTATCTGCTACATTTCAGGTAATTTAACAGAGATTAAGACGACAGATTCAGTTCTGCCCTCACTGACCTGTATCCAACTTCAAGAATCAAAAGGATTTGTTGTCTATATGTGTTCATGTACAGATACTGATCTATCATTTTCTTTTCTTATACCACTGGCTGGTGGTGGTGTTCAAGTCCTTTATATCCTCGCTGCTTTGTCTGCTTGTTTACCACTTACAGACTTGAGAGCACTGGAAGTCTCTAATTCTATTAGCTTGAGACCCTGGGTAAGTTACTTAGTCTCCACAGACCTGTTTCCTTATCTGTATGGTTGCAATAAGAATGGATCAAATGAGATGACATACTACTTGACACATTTAAATGTTATTATTTTTAAAGAAAAACTCAAATGAGTCAATTTTCTCTAGGAAGTTAAAAACATTAAAAAAATACTTAAATTCTAAAGATAAAACTTATATTTAGATTATGAAAAATATGTTTAAGATATTAATTTTACAAAACTGGGAGGAGATATGTTGAAGTCAATCTAATTGGTAATTTTAAATCTGGTTTACTTTTACATGATTTTAGGAACTCTTCTTGGGCAAAGATAATATAAGGGTTACAAGAGATAATCTAGTCCAATCTCACTTTATTTGTGGAGAAAACTGAAGCGAAGAATTGCCCAAAGTTATAAACTAACAACTCTGAAATGCCCCAATTCCATAAACACGCCACTTTCTCAACCTGCCTTCATTTCCTAGTGATTGTTACAAGTGGAGAATTCCCAAAATATATGAGGTATTTTTAAAAACAGAGGTTGAACTAAATTTAAAATCTCCCCCTCTCCTTTTTCACTTAATTTAGACAAGAGGATCCACATTCACAACAAAAAGGGCTCCCATTTGGCCTTTCACTAAACCTGTGACACCTAGAAGTGGGTGTCAATTAGAGATGAGAGATAGAACAATTTTCCTAACTGGGGATTTTAAAATTATGGTCATGTCCATAAGAGGATGTTAATAGAAACTCAGAATGACATCTGTTTGGGAACTATATAATGGAATCAGATTTATGTGTAAATGATTCTCTTTCAGACTATAGACTGGATGGAACGAGTTTTTCCCCCAAGAGGAAACTGAGACTCAGTGAGCTTAAGTGATTTGTCCATGGTCAGAGGCAACAAATGGTAAAACCATGTCTCTAAACAAGTTTAACTCCAAGTTCAATATTCTTACTGCAGGTACTGGTGGAAAGGTAGAAGATAAGCCAAAGGTGAGGGGACAGTGGTATAGAAAGGAGGTCAGCCCAAAGGGCAAACATTTTACACTGGTAACTTTCTAGAAGTTTGCAGCTATTTCCTCTCCACTCTTCTCTGTGTTTAAGATGAAGATTTATGCTTATCCTCAACTATATCTGCAGTTCATTAAATAATTTTCTTTATTATTTTAAGGCCTAGTCTTATTTTATTGCATGATACCACTTTACTTATGGTCAAACCAGGCTTCCCTGCATACAGTGAACTGCAGTTTCTGCTTACTGGACAAAGGCAACAAGCCGTGCCCACATGAACTGTTCTTAAATCCTGAACCCTGGCATGAAAGAGGTGGTACAACTATGCAGTGTAACTTAGAATTCTTAGAATCAATCGCTGAAATAAAGACTCAAAAGGACTCAAAATAACACTGTGCTGTACATATTCAATTTAGTAGGGTTGGCTTGGTATTACTAATGTTAGAAAATAATTTAAAAAGCTCAAACATCAGATGTAATCACTATAAATGTCTACAGGGTACCTAATGGTAGTATGGGGAGAAGAGTTAAAGACTAAATATGCATCATGGTATATAAGCCATTTGGGAAGGATTAAGATGCAGTTTGATAAACATATCATTTTAGAATCACCTGAAGATCAATCAGGTTTTAAAATAGATTATTCATAATCTCTTTGGAGTTTCCTAAAGGAGTTTGTGTGGTTTTTTTTTTTGACCACAGCATGTGGGTTGTGAGATCATATGAGCCCTCTGTAGTGGAAGCCCAGAGTCTTAACCAGTGGACAGCCAGGGAAGTTCCTCAAGGAGTTTTAAATGGCAAACACACTTTCCTATTTAGTATCTTATGAACATTTTTATCTCTCTCTTTTTTTTCATTTTGAGTTGAAATTACAAACACTATTAAGGCATAAATTACACTAAAAAAATTCGGCCACAATCCCATAGACTTAATACTGTGATAGCCATCACGGCTGTTCATGAACATTCTGGCTCTCTCCTGTGGGCACATGATTGTAATGCAATTTCTCACCCACTTGAAGTTAGGAGTGGCCAGATAACTTGTTCTGATTAATGAAACATGAGTGGATGTGATCACCAAGCTACTTCAGGTCTAACATTTAAAGACTGGTGTGTGCTACACCACTGTCTCATCCTTCAGGCAAAGAGAGGAAGACCAGCCAGGAAGACTTGAAATGGTGGCTGCTTTGTTGGTCTAAGACTCTGAATGACCAAAATGAGCAGAGTCCCTGTGAAAAAGAAATAAATCACTGGTCATTTTAATACTGAGATGTTGGGGTTCTTTGTTATTACAGCATCATTTATGCCCATCTGGACAGAAGTGCCACGTGTCTAACAGGCATTTAGATATCAGTTCCTTTCAGTTCTGTCACATTAGAAGGATACAGTAATGTGTGAAACTGTCTGCTAAAGCAGAGAAAAGGTGAACGAGATGAATAATTTCAGATTTAACTTAACAACAGCAGTATGTGCTTATCATTTAGTTTCATATATGTCAATTTATTTGTGTACAATTCACAGTCCCTAGAGGTACTGTAGATACACCTATACCCAGCTGAAGAAGAGGAATCTGAATCCTAGGGTGTGATTTGTCCAAGGCCACAAAGTGACTTACTGGCACAGAGTAATCAGAATTTAGGAAGTTTAACTTCTGATTGCTATCTCTTTCCAACATATCACAGCTGAACAAGGACTGCTAAGGGCAATTTGGGACAGCTTTCAACATGTATTTTTATAGTAAACATATATTCTAAAATAATTTTTGTCTTCAGTTTAAGACACAAACAACAAATTCTTCCATCTGTGCAAATACTAACTCAAAACCAGATCCACAAAATATTAAGCACGATCTTATAACTAAATTCCACCTTTCTGTGAAAATATAAGATGTAAGAATTATCTAGAATTCCAACCCACAGACATTGCTGGAAATATTCCTTGAGGAAATCTCTATAGGTCTCAAATACTTGACTCCCTGCATCAGTTTTAGGTCACTGGCATTTCTACCAGGGGGCAGAAAACACACCCTTGAATTACCACTTTATTTTCCATTTCCTCCTCACTGAATCAAAATAGTTCATTAGCTGAATAAGGCAGGAAGAAAAGGCAATGGATTCCCCACCCATCTGCAAAACAATTAAGGTTCCAGAGCTAATATAAACTATAATTTGGATCTTAAAATCTAAAAAAAAATGACAATGTTTAATTTTTAAAGCTAGCATGTATATACATACAAATTAGCTTTCTGAATTATAAATGATAGCGAATTTCTAGTTAGACATAATAGAAGTAGAATGTTAGAACAATGCTTGTGCCTTCTGGACACCAAAATTTTATTAAGTAAATTAATTTGGACAGTGATGATATTTTAAGCTTATGCATATTAGAAACACAGCATCCTAAATCATGTTTAGGACTGAAATTGACCCAAAATATTCTTCCTGAGCAAGATGCTTACTGAGGCAGCAATGCATAATTGAGAACTTCATCCCCATTATCAAACAATTGGTCTAACCCCAAGTTCCACTACCTGAGCAAGGTATCTATTAGCCCCTCAGTTTCTGTGTCTGTAAAATGTGGATAACCATCTACCAGAGTTAAATGGCAGGTAATATAGTAACTGGAAGAGGGAATGCCAACAACTCTCCCCTAGTAACTGGAAGAGGGAATGCCAACAACTCTCCCCTCGAAAGAAAAAGACACTGTGCTTTAGTATTATTCGGAAACTATTTCTCCTCATGAAATAGATATTTCTTCTTAAACAGGGAATTTATGTACAATACCAAACTTTCTCTTTTTAGAACCTGAAAACTTGTTCCACCCTAGGAAACTGGGGAAATTTTTCCCAAGGATGTATTTCAGACAACTTAAAACAATGTGTCATATTGTCTGTTTTAAAAAGTGGCAAAATACACAATCACTGGGGATCAGCGGAAACAGAGTAGTTCAATTAAGAAAAAAATTTATAAGGATGTCTAGCTCAGTAACAGCCAAAACAGTACAAGAAAAGTCATTGGAGTGCAGGAAAAAAAAAATCAAAACACTCCAATTTCCATCTTTAATTCATCCTTTTAAACTGTTTACATGTTTTAAAAATGTATAGCATATCAGCATATGTATTATTCATAAATATTCACATATTGAGATTATTGGCTTAAATATTTTTTGACGGAGTGTACAACAAAAAAGAGGCTTCCCCAATGGTTCAGCAACAAAGAATCGGCCTGCAAGGAAACGCGGGTTCCATCCCTGGGTCAGGAAGATCCTCTGGTATAGGGAATGGCAACCTACTCCAGTATTCTTGCCTGAAAAATACCATGGACAGGTGTGCCCGCGCGCACACAGACACACACACGCAGAGCCAGAAATAGCTTTTCTCAACTAGGTTAGAGAACACACATTTACCATCAAGGAAATCACTCATGAAAATAGTTAAAGATGTACATTAATCTTAAACTGTACTATAAAACCTTTACAAGTCTTTAAAACAACTGAACTTATGACATTCAATATTTATTTATACCATCGTTAAGCAGGGTTGTAGTTTAATTCATTTTTCAGTCTAACTGGTTCTCAATGACTATACAAATTGGAGCAAAGTCCACTGATTTAAATTAAACGTCCTGTTAACCACTGTGACTGTATCTCGCAGGTCCTACATTTTTTAAAAGTTAGGTCTTAAATCTGTTGTCAGGTTTACTTTTTTTTGTCTACATTCCAGAACTTCTTTGATTATCAACTAGCCTCTTTAGTTCCTGGCTTTACTTTCCAGTACTGTTGGTTTCAAAATGAGACGCAAAGTTAAAAAGGGGGACCAATTTAACATTTGCAAATGACCATATGCTGCTGGGGAGTATAAATATGAGGTCAACACTGCTAACTTTAATGGCTATTAGAAGCAGTAGTTTGTTTTTCTGAAAGACACTGGAACTAGAGGCCATCTACATGAGTTGGTAGTCTATATGACTCAGAATTCCATTTGTCCTACTCTCTGCTTCAGAGCTGAAGTCACAGATGTCTCCATCTGTGACATAATTATTTCCAAAACCAATTAAGAGATGTCAAACAGAAAATTATGACTTCAGGTAATGAATAAAAATGACAGGAAGGGATAATTCTTAAGGAAGAAAATTTTGTTCCAAAGCAAGAAGTAAATTAAATGATTTGCCTTGTTTATTTGCTTAAGGAAAGGGGAAATCATCACACTGTGAAAGGATGCAAATATTAGAAGGTGCCTGGTTCTCTGTGTGAGTGGGAAAATAACTTTACAGGTTTTACATGGTGCTGCTGAGGGTGGGGGTGGCAAAGGGGTCAATGATCCACTAGTTGAATGGGTCGGAACAGGAAAAGGGTAAAACTTTTTGCTCTTAAGATAAGATAATCTTGAGAGTGATGACATACTTTTAACAGTACTGTCAACTCTGGGAAAATATTAAGTGCAAAAGAAACAGTCAGCAACTTGTCTCTATGTCCTAAGACATAAATAGATTCACATTTCCTTATTAACTAATAAGCTTTGCCCTAAGAGGAAAAACTAAAGACTTTATTTCATTGCTATAATTTGGTGCAAGATAAAAACCTGGAATTCAGTTTACTTTTAAATAATAGAGTGGTAAAAGGTAACAGTCTGCCTAATTAAGGGCCATTTTACCATGCTTTATAGGGTATAATACAGAAGACAAAAATTCGTATTAAACTAAACAAAAGCTATCACAGTATCTCGTCCCTTAGTAAAACTGGCCTCTAAGCGTTCTTTTCCTTTGTTATCCTGAACTGTCACCAGAAGCAAACTGAAGCAACTTGTGCTGAGGAAATCCCAGCCTAGAAGCGCCTAACACACCTTGCCATCGCCTTATCCCCACTCTGCTAAGTATCAGACTCTAAGTATCAAAACAAACAATCCCCCTCACAGCTTTCCAACCGTACCTAGAGATTATTTCTCCACTTCTCCTCACCGTGTCCCTCAGTCTTCCTTCCACCTTCCATTTGTTAAAGTCCTATCCATTCTCCAAGGACCCCCACAGCTGATGCATGTACGACTTTGTCACACACTATAGTTAATGACATTAATTACAGATTAGATTAGTGCCACTCCGCTCTTTATATTAGACTGTTGGCTTCTTAAGGGTAAGTTAGTTGGAATTAACCTCACATTCCCAACTGCCATAAACTCAAATGCCTGGCAGAATGTAAGCTTGATATATAGCAATTCCCGAATGCTGTTAATGTAATAACCAACTCATTCTGGATCTATAATTTGTTATAATTTTATCCTATGTGAGGTGAAACAGTTCTCTCCTGACTAGCATCTTCAGTACTGCAAAAACAAAACAAAAGCAAACCAAACAAAGAAAAAAGGCAGGCAAAATTTATTCACCAAACTATGGGAATAAACTCTTAAGGGAATGGCATCAGCTTTGAACACTGTCTTTAAGTACCAGGCAGTCTGAAATAGGCTCCTCCATCCAGATTTCAGATGGATGGATTTTTCATATTAAAATCCTAGAGGTAAGAAATGAGCCAACTCTGATATTTGAAACCACCATTTCGACAGACCTTATTTATGTGTACTTTAGACCACTTGGGAAAGATGAGATCATTTAAGCAGCAGCGCCATCATTTCTTTTGACCCCAACAATGCACTCAATCTAACAGTAGAGACATGCATCAACCAGGTTCAATCATATTGTAATAAGTCAGCTGAGGAGAATATGCACTCCTTTAATAAAGGGGGAGAGGGGGAAGCTACACTCAAGAGCATAGGACCTTCCCTAAAAATGTCGGATAGAGAGGTACTCTGGGCATCCCCTTCCCCCACCTTCACAAATCTACTCCTGGAATCTGAGACATAGGTCCTTTGTCTGAACAATGTGGGAGGAGTCTGTCTGCAGTACTGGTGTGCTGGCAAGTGAGGAGAATCTACTAAAAACTGTATAAACGTAGAAAGTTCCTTAACTCAATTACTTTACTGTCCAATTTTCCTTCATCGTGTACCCTAAAGCGTTCTAAAATGTAGCCACTCTGTCTTTTCGAGAGTTAAAATGTATCGGAATACCGTAAGATCAATCAACAGAGTTAGCTAAGAAGCTAAGTTTCTGAACAGCGAAGGGGGGTGGCGGTAAGAACGACCACTTGAACATCCCCTCTTCCCTCGCGAATGAGCTTCCCCCTCCTCCAAGCCTCCATTTCTGTCAATTTCTTCTTCCCAGAAAGCCGTCGTAAGGCAGGCTGAGGGCTTTTACAGACAGTAGTCGGCTGCGCAAACTTGCTATCTCGAAGCTTTTCGTGCACGACACCGAATCCACAACCGACCCGACCTTTTACCACCTCAGGTTGTTTCTGGTGCCACGCCAGCCGGGGTGTTCCAGGAATACAGCCCGAGTCAAGGGGACACCGCCGGGCTGGGTGGCTCGAGAAACTTACTGCCTTGTATCGTGCAGGAGGAGAGGGACACCGATGGGGGGGTTCGCAAGGTGACCCATCTCGTCTGGCAGCCCTTCGGGTTCCTCCCACATCCCTTCCGGGTGGACCTAGGGGCCTCGCCAGATCCGCCTTTCCAGCCCCAAGCTCCTTTCTTTCGTCTCCCCACCCACGCCCGGGGCCCAGCCCGGCTGGACACCTCCCCCAAACCCCCCACTCGCACTCACCCTGGCGACCGACAATCTCGGCGACATGCTCGGAGCTGGGCACCGGGACGCACTCGGTGGTGTTAACGCTCTTCCTCCGAAGCAGGGCCGCCTGCTCCCCGTTCAGGGCAGCCGCCGCCGCCGCCGCCGCCCCGCAGCCGCCGGGGCCGTAGGCGTGGGACAGCATCGCCGCCATCATGCCCTGGGCATCGTCCCCTCCGTAGAGCACCCCCGCCGCGGCCGCCGCCGCGGCCGCCTCCACGGGCATCGAAGCCGGCAGCGGGCAGCAGCACCGACCCCAGGGACCCGCCCGGGATCGGCTGGGTCTGAGAGGCGGCGGCCGCGGGCGGCGACAGCAGCAGCAGGGACGGCCGGCCCTCCTCCTCTGCCTCCTCCAGCTCCTCCTCCTCCAGCAGGTCTCCGTCCAGCTCCGCGTCCTCCCCCTCCTCCTCCTCCTCATCGTCGTCCTCCTCCTCCAGCTCCAGCTCGGCCGCCTCCGAGACCCCGGCTCGGCCGGGCGGCGCCCGCTCCTCGGGTGATGGCCCCGCCGCCCGCCGGGCCGGGCCCTGCGCCGCCGCGGCCCGGATCGCTGGGGCGCCGGGTTCTGCCGGGCTGGGGTCCTCGAGGCCCAGCGCGGCCAGGCGTTCCCTCAGCAGGAGCCCGTCCCCCTCGAGCTCCGGGCCGCCCGCGGGGGCGGCGGCGGCGGAGGCAGCGGCGGCGGCGGCGGGGGCGGCTGCGGCAGCGGGGCCGGGGCCGCCGCCAGGGCCAGGGGCCGCGGAGCTGCCGCTCGGCATCGCGGCGGCGCGCTGTCAATGGCGGCGGCGGCGGCGGCAGCGGCGGCCGCGTCAGGCGCGGCGGGCGGCGAGCCCCATGGCGGACAGGGCCCCGGCCCTGCTCAGCGCGCAAACACTTTTCCTCAGGGGAGGCGGCGGGGCCGAGCGACCCGGGCCGAGCAGCGCCAGGGCCGCCCGGAGAGCGGAGAGGGCGGGGTGGAGGGGCAAGGGAAGGAGGCAGAGGCAGGTAACTAGGTGGGTGGGTGGGGACGGCAGCGGGGCGGGCTGACGGAGGTTCGGCCGCGGCTCCCCTCTCAGGGATTCTTTTGTTTCATGGCCTCAACCAGCCCCCGGCGCGCGGCGGCGGCGGCGGCGGCGGCGGCGACGCCCCACGCCGCTCTCCTAAGGAAGCCGGCGCGCTCTGATTGGCCGCTTTTAATCTCCGGGAGCCCGCCCTCTCCACCCCGCGGCCTTCTAACTCCAGTCCCTAGCCCCACCCCACCCACCCCGCTTCTTGGGCCCCGCCCCGCTCCTCCCCAGAGCTTTCTGATTGGGTGACCGGGACGAGCCCCGCCCCTCAAAGCCTTCTCTGTCCGTCCTCTGCCCTCCCCCCACCCCCGCCCTCCCCCGTTCCCTACTGGCTCACGAGGAGAGGGACTGTGATTGTTCGCTTTACACGTCACTCTTTGTGACGTAGCCAGGTGGAGGCGGGGGCGAAAGCAAGGCCGCAGAGGGCTGAAAGTGGGAGCCTTCTGGAGGGGCTACTCGCGCAGGCGCGTGCAGTCCAAGCGCACACCTGGCCTTCTGCGGTCCTGGGCATCCTTGGGGCCTACCTGGGTGGGGCCTTTCAGTTCCCAGTGGGGGCGGCTTTGGAGGTGTAGCGTAGGCATGGGCCTGGAGGGCATGGTTGAAGAGGTGATTTCCCTCTTTATAGGACCTAGGGAGAGAGTCATCGCAGGAGGGGCCAGTGAGGTGTCCTCCTATCCCGCCGCGGGGGTGGTTTCCTGAGCCGCGTGGCTCCTGGGCCTTCCCTGCACCACCCCGGGAAGCTCCTCCTCCCCCGGCGGGGCCCTCCCACGCTCTGCCGGCTCGCCTTCCAATACCAGCCCGGTTGGTTCCATCAGGAACCTTCAATGCTGAACTCCAGTTCTTTGGGGGCTTTTCTTCCTTCAAGACGTTCTTCTCACAGTGTTGTCCAGGTGGTACCACACAGTGGGTACATTTTAAAGGGATTTATTTTTAAATAACTTGTTAAAAGCAAATCTTATTACTTTCCTTCATCTCGGGCTGTGACTGCCAACTCCCCCTCCCTTGCTCCCCTTTCCCTCCGCCCCGTTAGAATCTCCTCAGGGAATCTTACCCAGGTTAGTCTTAATCACCAGCGACGTCTTACGAAGATGAACAGCGTAATGTAATTTTAAGGTTTCTAGTGTCACCATTAAAAAAGCAATTTTAATAAATATAATGAGTTCAGTATATTCCAAATATCATTTCAAAATGCAATCAATATAAAGTTACTGATATAGTTCATAGATTTTTTCCACGCTGAATCTTTGAAAATGTTATTTTGCTTTAGGATAGCTCAATATTCACTTCACGCTGGCCATATTTCAAGGACAAAATAGTAGTGTTAGACTTCTTGAATTCTGAATTATAAATTGATACCCTATTTTGGATTTATTATATCTTGTTCCCTGAAACTTGTTTCTTATGATGAACTTGAATGAGTGCCTACTTTTCTAAATTGCCTGAGGTGCTACATAGACACTCTAAGAGAAGGCTAAGGTATGTCTTCCCTCGCTCTATTTTATGCCCTTGTAGCCGTGCAACAATTCTACTTCAATTTATCCACCCCTCTGAGAAATGGAGTATTTCCTGCCATATCAGTAAGCCAGGGTGTCATCAGTTCAATTCAGTCACTCAGTCGTGTCTGACTCTGCGACCCCATGAATTGCAGCATGCCAGGCCTCTCTGTCCATCACCAACTCCCGGAGTTCACTCAGACTCACGTCCATCTAGTCGGCGATGCCATCCAGCCATCTCATCCTCTGTTGTCCCCTTCTCCTCCTGCCCCCAATCCCTCCCAGCATCAGAGTCTTTTCCAATGAGTCAGCTCTTCACATGAAGTGGCCAGAGTACTGGAGTTTCAGCTTTAGCATCATTCCTTCCAAAGAACACCCAGGAATGATCTCCTTTAGGATGGACTGGTTGGATCTCCTTGCAGTCCAAGGGACTCTCAACAGTCTTCTCCAACACCACAGTTCACAAGCATCAATTCTTTGGTGCTCATCCTTCTTCACAGTCCAACTCTCACATCCATACATGACCACAGGAAAAACCATAGCCTTGACTAGACGGACCTTTGCTGGCAAAGTAATTAATGTCTCTGCTTTTGAATATGCTATCTAGGTTGGTCATAACTTTCCTTCCAAGGAGTAAGTGTCTTTTAATTTCATGGCTGCAATCAGCATCTGCAGTGATTTTGGAGCCCCCAAAATAAAGTCTGACACTGTTCCCACTGTTTCCCCATCTATTTCCCATGAAGTGATGGGACCAGGTGCCCGTGATCTTCGTTTTCTGAATGTTGAGCTTTAAGCCAACTTTTTACTCTTTTCTTTCACTTTCATCAAGAGGCTTTTTAGTTCCTCTTCACTTTCTGCCATAAGGGTGGTGTCATCTGCATATCTGAGGTGATTGATATTTCTCCCAGCAATCTTGATTCCAGCTTGTGCTTCTTCCAGCCCAGCGTTTCTCATGATGTACTCTGCATAGAAGTTAAATAAGCAGCGTGACAATATACAGCCTTGATGTACTCCTTTTCCTATTTGGAACCAGTCTGTTGTTCCATGTCCAGTTCTAACTGTTGCTTCCTGACCTGCATATAGGTTTCTCAAGAGGCAGGTCAAGTGGTCTGGTGTTCCCATCTCTTTCAGAAATTTTCACAGTTTATTGTGATCCACACAGTCAAAGGCTTTGGCATAGTCAATAAAGCAGAAATTAATGTTTTTCTGGAACTCTCTTGCTTTTTCCATGATCCAGTGGATGTTGGCAATTTGAACTCTGGTTCCTCTGCCTTTTCTAAAACCAGCTTGAACATCTGGAAGTTCATGGTTTACATATTGCTGAAGCCTGGCTTGGAGAATTTTGAGCATTACTTTACTAGCATGTGAGATGAGTGCAATTGTTCAGTAGTTGGAGCATTTTTTTGCATTGTCTTTCTTTGGGATTGGAATGAAAACGGACCTTTTCCAGTCCTGTGGCCACTGCTGAGTTTTCCAAATTTGCTGGCATATTGAATGCAGCACTTTCACAGCATCATCTTCCAGGATTTGAAGTAGCTCCATTGGAATTCCATCACCTCCACTAGATTGGTTTGTAGTGATGCTTTCTAAAGGCCCACTTGACTTCACATTCCAGGATATCTGGCTCTAGATGTGTGATCACACCATCGTGATTATCTGGGTCATGAAGATCTTTTTTGTACAGTTCTGTGTATTCTTGGCACCTCTTCTTAATATCTTCTGCTTCTGTTAGGTCTATACCATTTCTGTCCTTTATCAAGCCCATCTTTGCATGAAATGTTCCCTTGGTATCTCTAAATTTCTTGAAGAGATCTCTAGTCTTCCCCATTCTGTTGTTTTCCTCTATTTCTTTGCATTGATCGCTGAGGAAGCCTTTCTTATCTCTCTTTGCTATTCTTTGAAACTCTGCTTTCAAATGGGTATATCTTTCCTTTTCTCCTTTGCTTTTTGCTTCTCTTCTATTCACAGCTATTTGTAAGGCCTCCCCAGACAGCCATTTTGCTTTTTTTGCATTTCTTTTCCACGGGGATGGTCTTGATCCCTGTCTCCTGTACAATGTCACAAACCTCAGTCCATAGTTCATCAGGCACTCTATCTATGAGATCTAGTCCCTTAAATCTATCTCTCACTTCCACATCAGCAATTCCAGCTCTCCAGGGCAACCAGGAAGCAGAACAATACCTGCCATGTGGCAACTGTTAGGCTGCAGCCACTCCCTATGGTGAGCACTGAGGAAGAGCTCAGGATGCTAGCTCCAGATAGGTAAGATGCCTGAATGGAATGATTTCGGTGAGCCCAGACGCTTGCATTTTCCCACATAAAGAAAAGCACTAAATTCCTTAACTTGAAGTATCTGATTTTCTGTAATTCACAAAAATACTTTTGATGTTCAGACTACCTGCCCTTCTTTGCAAACTTCTGTATAACCTGACTCCTCCTCGGCCCTCTCCCACCTCCCTGGAGCACTTCTCTCAGGGTCACTTGCCATGACCTGTCTCCTAGGCTTGAAGTCCTAAAATTTCCCACTAAATAAAATATAACTCTCAACTTTTAGGTTGTGACTATTTTTCAGGTTGACACTTCCAATCAAAGGCATAGAGCATTTTATCTAGCACCAACCTTTTCTGTTACTCCACTGTCCTTCTATAGCCTATAAAGTTGCCTCTCTAACAACTCATTTATAGCAGTGCCCTCTGGAGCAGAGATTTCAGTCTTGGTTATATAACAAAACCAAGAAGGGCTTTTAAAAATGGCAAATGAAGAGCAGGAAAAGGAAAGTCTTGGATTTTGTTATTAAGTGCATCTAGAGTGGGAATCTGGACATGCTTTTTAAAACTACACAGAGTTGAGCATACTGATCCAGGGTGTGAGTTTGAGGTTTACAGTAGAAAATCTCGCTATTTACTGAAAAGTGATCTTTTTCTCCCCTACCTTCCCAATTTGGAGACGGAAATGGCAACCCACTCTATTATTCTTGCCTGGAGAATTTCTTGGACAGAGGAGCCTGGTGGACCACAGTCCACAGGGTCGCAAAGAGTCAGACACAACTGAAGCGACTTAGGCATGCACACACCTTCCCAATTAGGCACTATTTTCACGGATTTACTGTGTTTATACCCTGTTGGTGATATATCCCAAGGACATAATATTTTGTGGCATCGTAATAAAAGTACTGAATATATTTAAAAATATTTACCAGTGAATAGCTTATGTAACTAGAAATTTACTTATAGACTATGCAACTATGTTTGCTGTCTGATATTTCTGTATAAGCAATAAACATTATTTGAAGGATAGATTTTTCTAGCAGAGCAAATCTCATTTCAAGGGAGAAACTAAAACTCATAGTGGTTACTCCCAGGATATTTTTGTCAGGAGGAAATGCATAGCAGAATTACAAATGAAACTCAGAAGTTCCTTTCCTTACCTCTTTTCATGACTTGTCGTTTATTGCTCACCCCTTGGCCCTACATTCACTTCCCAAGAACTCCAAGCAAAAGCTGTGGCAAAAGTGAGTTCCTCATATAGCTTTCTTTTAAGAAGGGGGGAGTTGTGGATAAGATCCACTCAGCTAAGATTTTTTTAAAAATGCTAAGTGGTTTAATTTCTGTGTTTTAAACATAAAAATTGCTTCCTGCCTCAGTCTCACGTAATAAATGAGGTTTCCTAAGTTCCTCTACACAAAGGTATACATTCATGCATTAATTTATATTTGATCAATATTGTGATTTATGAACAAAGGAATTATTGAAGTTCAGAGCCCTTCCCATTTGGGTCTAAATTTATTGTCTTACATTAAATTTTGTTTATGAAGCAAATTTAATATTTGGTTTTGCTCTAAATACATGACTGAGTTTCTTTCATTTGAATCCACTAAACACACTGTTCCCCTCCACCCTCCTACAACCACACAGCAGTAATTTGCACCTGATTTAGTTTTCCCTTTCATTGTCTGCTGTTGTTTAAGACATAGGTTCAAACACTGGGACAAAGGGATTGCTTTAAAAATCCCGGGACTAAAAGAAATTACAGAAATGGCTACATTTTATCAGCTAGCAGGCTGACTGCTAAAACTTGATTGTAAGGATGTTAAGGTTGAAACAACTGCAAACTAAACAGACCTCCACAAAGATGTTTGTCCTATTAAAGAGAAATTTAGATAATAACTTTGAAGCCATGTTGTAAAAACAACCACAAAATCGTAGTGAAAGACTTGGCTGACACTCTCACCTAGAACCCCCAAAGAAACATCTGCTTTGTTTTAATCAGAATGAGTTTCTTCAGGGTAGAATGTCCCCCTAAAGAGCCTCTTCACAAAAGTGAAAGAGAGAGTGAAAAAGCTGGCTTAATATTCAACATTTAAAAACTCAAATCATGGCATCCAGTCCCATCACTTCATGGCAAATAGGTGGGAAAACAATGGAAACAGTGACAGACTTTATTTTCTTGAGCTCCAAAATCACTGAAGTTGGTGATTGCAGCCAGGAAATTTAAAGACGCTTGCTCTTTGGAAGAAAAGCTGTGGCAAATCTAGACAGCATATTAAAAAGCAGAGACATTACTTTACTGACAAAGGTCCATCTAGTCAAAGCTATGGTTTTCCAGTAGTCATGTATATGGATGTGAGAGTTGGACCATAAAGGAAGCTGAGCGCCAAAGAATTGATGCTTTTGAACTGCAGTGTTGGAGAAGACTCTTGAGAGTCCCTTGGACAGCAAGGAGATGAAACCAGTCTATCCTAAAGGAAATCAGTTCTGAATATTCATGAGAAGGACTGATGCTGAAGCTGAAGTTCCAGTACTTTGGCCACCTGATGAGAAGAACTGACTCACTGGAAAAGACTCTGATGCTGGGACAGATTGAAGGCAGAAGGAGAAGGGGATGACAGAGGATGAGATAGTTGGATGGCATCACTGACTTGATGCGCATGAGTTTGAGCAAGCTCTGGGAGTTGGTGATGGACAGGGAAGCCTGGTGTGCTGCAGTCCATGGGGTCACAAAAAGTCGGACATGACTGAGCGACTGAACTGAACTGAACTGAAGATGTCCCCTGGGAACAGGAACACTCAGCTCCATGGTAAGTCTTACTCAATGAACATGTCATTCTCCTGCTTCCATAGCTTCCAACTGTTTGGGAATAAAGTTTCCTACTTGAAATTCCTAGGCCTTCCACACGCTGGGACATTCTTCTAAGTGCTTGAAATTGTTATATAAACACACTCAAATCTCTCCTCTGTTAACGGAAACTCTTCCTTGATACTGCATCCGCCTCTTGTGACCGCTTGGTTCTCTCCTCCAAATCAACTTTTCCAATAGTGCTTTGTGACTCTTGCTGCTTCACTGAAATTATCCTCATATTGTCATTGTACCCAGTGAGCACTTGTTGTCCTTATTTTGCTTCACCTTTCCATGTCAGGATTGGACACCAATGACTGTTCCTCAAAGCACTGTCTTCCTTTGCCTGCCTTCTGCCTTCCTTCCTGCTCCATATTCCTGCTTCAGTCTCCTTCACAGGCTTAGTGTCTCAATCTCTCTTGAGGTATTTATGGAGGATTTGTCTTGGGCCGGCTTTCTGCTTACACCATAACTCTCCACCTAAACATCTTATCATTTCCTAAGATTTCTGCCACCTTATTGACAAATTCCAGACTTCTTGTCACTCCCGATCTCTCCATTGAGCATCAGATCTAGAAATCCAGTGTTTTAGGTATGTTGCCAGGTGGCAATTAAAATTCAACTCAACTTTCCAAACGGAAATCTCAGTTAAGATGCTTTTTAGCTTCGTTTTGGATACTATAACTCATCTACTCATTTTTTCTGGGCCTGAGCCTAGTGGCCATTCTTGACTTCTCTTTCAATCTCCATAGCCAGTCAAGGCCAGATCTTGTGATTCATACCTCTCAACTCTCAAATACATCTATCTTTCTCCATCTTTACCACTATGACCATGGTCTAGGCCACTATCATTTAAACCATGAACTATTGCAATAGTCCCCCAAACAATATCCTTACAGCCGCCTCCAATGTATCTTTCATGCTGCGGCTGGAATGATTTTAATTCAAGTTTACTCCACCCACTTCTCTGTTGTTGTCCTTAGGATTAACACCCCGGTTTCTTAACATCACTTAGAAAGTTTTCTGCATCTGGGCCCTGTTTAACTCTTTAGCCTCATTTCCTGCTATTCCCCTTGCGTTCTTGGCCTCCTCCGTAGAGGCATTCTAGGAGCCATTCATGTATTCTGTATACATACTCCTATTTTGCCTCAGGGCCTTGAGTATGGCTCTCTTCTGCCCACTCTCAGCTTAGCTAACTCCTACTTGTCTTTCAGAGCTCAGCTTATGTATCACTTCCTTTACGATGTCCTCCTTAACCATCTAGGTAAGATTCGGTGGCCTTGTAATAGGCACCGATTGCATCCTGCGTGTCCCTAGCCATGTCCCTGCATACCTTGCTTAATGGTCTCTTTTCTATTTTCATCCTAATAAAGCCAGTACCTACATCATCCCTGGTGCATAAGAGAGGCCAGTATGTACTTACTAACTGAAATAGTAAGTATTTGGAAGTAAGTAAGTTCATTTGGAAGAAATTCTTACAAATAAACTCAATACTTCAGCTACTTTGAGCTTTTGACCATTTTCCAAAGACACAGTGTGGTCTCCCATCTTTGGGCCTTTGCTTGCGCTATTTTTTCTGCCCTGATTACTGTCACCTTTTGTCTCCACTCTCCCCATCTCTACCTGTTTTAAGGCCTCAGCCTAAATGTTGGCTTCTTTTGACATATTTTCCTAATCACTACAATCCAGGGTAGTACTTCCCTCCTTCTCCCCTGGGAAATGCACATGAAGGCGACGTTTTGCTTATGTCTTCTGAATGCTTAAGCAACTCCCTTTACAGTCTATCCATGGATCTTTTGGGGTTGCATAGACCTGTGACTCAGACTAGCTAGCTATTCACTAACCCACTTCCTCTTCTTCCTGAGCACACAGCCAGACTACATTTCCTGGCTGCTGTTGCAAACTGGGGCAGCCATAGACTCAGTTTTACATAGAGTGTGACAATTGCAGACCTAGCCCTGAGGAATCCCTCTCTCAGTATCTTCTACATCCTCTTCCCATCTGTGATGTAGATGAGCATGATGACCACATGTTAAAAATGGCAGAGTCACAAGATAAAAGGTACATCACCACATGGGGGGAAGGTGCCCTGCAATCTGATTTGGTGTTTTAAACTTTGTGTGGGAAAAAAAAAAATTTATTGAGTTTGCGGTATTATACATTTTTGTGTACATTTGTTACACTGGTTAACCTATCTTAACATATAAAATGCTAGGTTAACAGGGAACTCAGGTCAATATTCTGTAATAGCTTAAATGGGAAAAGGATTTGAAAAAGAATAAATACTTGTATGGGTATAACTGAATCACTCTGCTACTCCTGTAGCTAACACATCATTGATGATCAACTATAGTCCAATATAAGACAAAAATTAAAAGCCAATACTGGGTTGAAAACCTGTGGTTTGCTGTATACCGTGGAGCTCAACCTGGTGCTCTGTGACAACCTAGAGGGGTGGGATGGTGTGAGAGGGAGGCTCAAGAGGGAGGGGATATATGTATATTTATGACTCATTCATGTTGTTGTACGGCAGAAATCAACATAACTCTAAGGTCGGACCCTGGGGGCCATGATGGGCAGCCCCTCCTCTCCCTCCCGCCGGCTAGAAGGTCCCCAGTGACAGGACACTTCACCAGTTGCCATGATGAGCCGCCCCTCCTCTCCACTGCCAGCTGGGGAAGTCCCTAACGGAGGGAGGCTTCCAGATCCCGGGAACCAATGACAGCACACTTCGCCGCCAAAGCCGCCTCGCCCCAACCGCATAGATAAACCTATCAGCCCGTGCCGCCGCAAACCAGCAACCTATCCAAACCCCTGCCTCTTTGGGGTCTGGGACCCCCGCCTGGGAGCGTTTCCCAGTAAAGCCTGTTAAAAACTCTTTTGGGGTCCTGGTCATCTTTACCTAACAATAACATTGTAAAGTGATTATTCTCTAATTAAAAAAACAACACTCCTGTGGTTTGTAAGGAAAAAGTAAAATGATCAGTGATTAAGGGTTTAAGAAAGGAAAAGGAAAAATATGTGGGTCACAGAGGATTTTTAAGGCAGTGAAACTATTCTGTATGTAATCACGATGGTGGATACATGTCATAATACATTTGTCAAGACACATAGAAGATACAGTACCAAGAGAAAACCACCAGCTTTGGGTGATGAAGATGTGACAATGCAGGCTGCAGATTGTAACAAATGTCCTTCTGGTGCAGATTGTTGGTAGTTGGGGAGGTTATGCTCTGTGAAGC
This sequence comes from Nanger dama, assembly GCA_917880005.1. Classification (NCBI taxonomy): domain Eukaryota; kingdom Metazoa; phylum Chordata; class Mammalia; order Artiodactyla; family Bovidae; genus Nanger; species Nanger dama. The sequence goes on along the minus strand of CAKJTW010000029.1, from coordinate 11,587,763 downwards.
CAGGGCATGCACGGAACTCTTTGTACTTTCTGCTCAGTTTTGCTGTGACCCTAAAACTGATTTTAAACAATAAAATCTATTTAAGCAAAAAATGCACAAAAACATAAATGTTTTGTACATTTATGGTACTTAATTTGAGCTATTCATTTGCTCTGATCACAAACTGTCTGGGACTATCCCACTTTGTAGCCTTTGTGTGTGTGTTTGTGTGTGCGCGCTAAGTCACTTCAGTTGCGTTCAACTCTTTGCGACCCTATGGACTGTAGCCTGCCAGACTTCTCTGTCCATGAGATTTTCTAGGCAGGAATACTGGCGTGGGTTACCATGCCCTCCTCCAGGGAATCTTCCCCACCCAGGGATCAAACTTGAGTCTTTTATGTCTCCTTCACTGGGAGGCAAGTTCTTTACCACTAGGACCACCTGGGAAGCCGCTTTGTAGCCTAGAGCTTGATAATATTTATTGTCAATACACAGAGATGACGTAGCAATCCTAAATGTGTATGTACCAAATAACAGAGCTTAAATGTATATGGAAAACAAATGAATCAACAAAACCAGAAAAACTGATAAGACTTAAAAGGAGAAATAGACAAATTTACAGTTGTAATTGGGGCCTTCCCTTTCCAGCAATTGATAGTGCTATTAGACAGAAAATTATCAAAAATATAGAAGACTGAGTAATACCATCAGCCAACAGAATCTAATTAATATTTATAGATTGCTGCATACAACGGTATGATATGCATTGCTTTCAAGTGCCCATACAACATAGACTATATTCTAGTCTGTAAAACGAATTTCAGCAGATTTAAAAGAAGTGAAATCATATATAGCATGCTCTCTGACAATAATAGAATCAAACTAGGAATCAATAACAAAGAAAACAAAAGAATATCAAAATACCTTGAAATTATACACTTCTAAAAATGCATTGAACTGGAGGAAAATGAAAATAAAACATACCAAAAGTTGTGGGACACAGCCAAAGCAGAGATGAGAGGATAATTTATGGCACTAAATGGTTATATTAGAAAAGAGAAAGATTTAAAATCAGTAATCTAAATTCTTATCTAAAAAAAAGAACAAAATAAACCAAAAAGCAGAAAGAAGAAACTAGTAAATAGCTGGGATCAATTACATTGAAAATAGGAAAACAGAAAAAATCAATGCAAGAAACTGATTCTTGCCCAAAATTCATTAAAATTTATAAATCTTTGGTAAGAATGAAAAATCTGAGAGAAAACACAAATCAATAATATCCTTAATGAAACAGACAATAGCACTATAGATTCTGCAGCCATCAACAGGATAAAGGAGAATACTGAAAATAATTTTATATTTAAAAATTTGACAACTTGGAAGAAATGGGCCAGTTCCTCAAAATCCACAAACTATCAAAATGCAACCAAGACAATTAATTAAGGTAATTGAACTCTTAAAAGGAAAGGAAAAGCTCTTTCAGGAAATTTCCCAAACCTAATGGTTTCACTGGAAAATCCTACTAAATACTTGAAGAGGAATATAAGACCATGTTACGCAATATCATCTAGAAAACAGAAGGGGAGGGAATACTTTGCAATGACTTATGAGGTCAGTAGAGATGCTAAAACCAAGGACAATGCAAGGAAAACAAAGCTACCGACAGAATCCCTCATGAACAAAGACACAAACGTCTCAACAAAACATTATCAAATGAGGTCTAACAGCACATGAGAAGAATAATATACCAAGTGGCATTTCTTTCATGTATTTATGGCTGTTGCAATATTTAATGGGGTAGTAAGGGTGGCTCAGTGGTAAAGAATCAGGCTGACAGTGCAGGAGACTTGGGTTCAATCCTTGGGTCAGGAGGATCCCTTGACGGAGGAAAAGGCTACCTACTCCAGTATTCTTGCCAGGGAAATCCCGTGGACAGAGGAGCCTGGCTGGCTACAGTCCATGGAGTTGTATAAGAGTCGGACATGGCTTAGTGACTGAACAACAGCAAACATATGTTCACACAAAAACTTGTAAAGCACAAAGGGAATAAAATACAAAGAAGCTTAAGAAAAAAGCGTGTACAGGAGTGTTTGTTGCAGCGTTATTCATAATGACCTAAGAGTAGAAACAACCCAAACGTTCTCAGCTGGTGGGAGGACAGAGTGTGGAATATTCACACAATAGAATATTATCCAGCCATGAAAAAGAATGAAGTACTGAGATATGCTACAATGCAGATGAATCTTATAAACATTAGGCCAAGTTCAAGAAGTCAGTTGCAAAAGGCCACATATTGTATAAATCTATTTATATAAATACTCAGAATAGGCAAATACATAAAAATCAGAAAGCAGATTAGTGGCAGCCAAGGACTAGAGAGTGAGGAAGGGAGTGACTGTCAAGGAGTCTATTTCTGGAGTAATTAAAATGTTCTGAGATTAGTGGTGATAGTTCAAAAACCTTGTGAATGTACTAAAAACCATGAACATATATGTTTAAATGTGTGGATTATCATACTGTAATTTATATCTTGAAAAGTCAATCAATGTTCTCTACCATATCAACTGTCCAAAGAAGAAAAATCATATTATCCTATCAGTTGGTGCAGAAAAAGCATATCACAAAATCCCATATCCATTCATGATAAAAAAAGTCTCAGAAAACAAAGAATGGAGGGAAACTTCTTGATTTAGAAAAAGCCTTTAGCCACCATCATAATTAACGACAAAAGACTGAATACTTTTACCCTAAAATAAAAAATGAGGCAAAAATGTCCACTCTTATCACTCTCATTTGCCATAGTACTAGGAGTTTTAATCAGAGGAATAAAGCAAAAAGAAGAGGTTTAAAAAATATACAGACTGGAAAGGAATAAATATTTATTTATATGTTTGAATGATCAAATATAAATAAAACGTAGAAGAGAAATTTCAGTGAAAATTTTCAAGTTTCAAAATAAAAGGAGAAAAATCACCAGAATTGATCTCCAAATTATATGGAGTTGATTCTGAAAAGCTCAATGTAAAAGAGTAGCTATCACAAAAAGTACAGTCAAGAAAAGCAAAAAAAAAAAAAAGATGCCAAAAACCCCCAAACCAGGGGCTTCCTTGGATGCCCAGTGGTTAAGACTTCACCCTCCAAAGCAGGTGGTGTGATTTCAGTCCCTGGTTGGGAGCTAAGATTCCCACAAGGTTGGAGGTGGTGGAGTGGAGGGGAAGGGACATAAACAATAGAAGCAATATTGTAATGCATTCAATAAAGACTTTAAAAATGAAAGTGAAAGTCGCTCAGTTGTGTCTGACTCTTTGCGACCCCGCGGACTATACAGTCCATGGAATTTTCCAGGCAAGAATACTGGAGTGGGTAGCTTTTCCCTTTTCCAGGGGATCTTCCTAACCCAGGGATCGAACTGAGGTCTCCCACATTGCAGGTGGTTTCTTTATTAACTGAGCTATGAGAAAAATGATCCACATCAAAAAACAAACAAAAAATAGCCAAGAAGAAGAAGAAGAAAAAGGCACAACATATAGGCACCAAAAAGCTGAGAAAAATAGAGAAGAATCTAATTGGCCAAATAGTTAAGCCTGTTGAAACAGAAGGATATGCTATGGCATATAGAGCACAAAAATACGTAAAACAGTAAAAATTTATTAGCAAAGTAAAACTGGAGAAACTAAAGAAGAAAAGTGAAAGTGAAAGTTGCTTAGTCGTGCCCGACTCTTTGCAACCCCATAGACAGTCCATGAAATTATCCAGGCCAGAATACTGGAGTGGGTAGCCTTTCCCTTCTCCAGGGGATCTTCCCAACTCAGGGATCGAACCCAGGTCTCCCGCACTGCAGGCAGATTCTTTACCATCTGAGCCACCAGGGAAGTCCAAAATGAAGTGCAAATTGTATAAAACAAGGAAAGAGAAAAATAATGAGATGAATCTGGAATTGATAAATAAATATTAGTTGATTGAGAAGCTAAGGAAAATGTCTATAAGATTAAAAAAATCTGATAGTACACTGCAAATTAACCACATGATTTGAATACATCTTAAATTTATGTTTAATAATAAACTATGTATAGAAATTCGATCAATTAGTATACAAGTAATTATTTTTCTTAAATTTCTGCTCTTAGTTTGGATGGCGTCAACATGAGTTAAGATTCTTTACTGTCTTGTGGCCTTCACTTTTGATTATCTGTTTTAAAAATAAAATCATTCTGAAAGGATGGTTTTTCTAACTTCCGCAGTTTGTCAATTCAAAATTCAGCATCTCACCACTAAGTTCTAACCCACTGGAGCACAAGGCAGTTTTGAATAGGGTGGTCAGGGTAGATCAATTGAGAAGGTGAATGTCTGAGCAAAGACTTAGAGGTTAAAGAGTTAGTCAAGTGGAAATCTGGGGGCAGCATGTTCCAGGAAGAGTCTCACATCTAGTGCAAAGGTCTGAATTGGGAGTAGATCACACAGACCTTTCTAGGATGTTTAATAGGCTTTAGTTTTATATGTGAAATGAGAAGCCATTGTTGAATTTTCAGCAAAGAAGTGATATTTTCAAAGGTGTGGAGGATCCTTACTGTAGGAAGCATGAATAGGAGTGGAGTTGTAAGGAACCATAGGATTTGGGACGTATTTTTGAAGAAAGTACAAACTGACTCCAAGATCTGGACCATGGTGATGCCATCAGAAGGGGTTGTTGCAGGCAGACCAAATCTGGGCTGAGTGTAGCGTTTCATGACCTGGGGGGCATCTCTTGCAGCTTGCGTCCAAAGGCTTGTTTTCTGATTTGATGTTTCTCATGATCCTTCCTGCTAGCTCTCTTCTTCAGCTTTGCAACCTTCAAAGTCTTGGCTTTAGGGAGGAGCAGCCTAGTTTTCTAGGCAGCCTGTTGGCTGGTTCCTCTTCCTCAGTATTTCATTGTAAATCTACTAAACATTCTCCCTCTGGGACAGTGGTCCTAGTTGGAAAAGAAAAAAACCCTACTAATACTTACAAATTTTCCTTACAATTTTTTTCATAAGATTAATTTAAAAAATGTTTTTCTTAAAATTTAACTTTTATTTTTAATATTTTTACATATATTTTTGGCTGTGCTGGGTCTTCATTGCTGCACACGGGCTTTTCTCTAGTTGCGGCGAGCAGCGGGTCTGCTCTCTAGTTGCAGCGCCCGGGCCTCATTGCAGTGGCTTCTCTTTCTGCAGAGCATGCGCTCTAGGGCGTGCTAACTTAAGTAGCTGCCGTTTCTCGGCTTCTAGAGCACAGGCTCAGTGGTGGCGGTGCGTGGGCTCCGTTGCTCTGTGCATGTGGGATCTTCCCAGATCAGGGATTGAACTGGTGTCTCCTGCATTGGCAGGCAGATTCTTTTGCCACTGAGCCACCAGGGAAGCCCCTAATTTAACTTTTAGAAGCAATTTAAAGCTCATTTTGCAGTACGAGAGGGTTACATTTCTGTAGATGAGGAGAATATGGAAGCTTCACTTCTTCCAGTTCTTAGCAGAATATTTGAATCTTGACCATGAAAAATTCCTCTTAAGGATGAGCAGGAAATACACTTTTCTTATCAATCTAATCTCTGACTTCTTTTAAAAAACTTTTCTTGCCAAAATGAGATGTTTAATAAAAATTAAGATATTTAATTTAATAAGATAAAAATATTCATTTTACTTTCCTGTTTTTTCCTTTAAAAACATTTTATTTATATATTTTTAATTGAAGGATAATTGCTTTACAGTACTGTGTTGATTTCTATCAAACATCAAGATGAATCAGTCATAGGTTTTAGCCAAAGGTCCATAGCTAAAGGTTCATAGCCAAAGTTTTAGCCAAAGGTCTGTAGCCAAAGGTTCATAGCCTAAGGTCCGTCTGGTCAAAGCTATGGTTTTTCCAGTAGTCATGTATGGATGTAAGAGTTGGGCTATAAAGAAAGCAGAGCACCGAAGAATTGATGCTTTTGAACTGTGGTGTTGGAGAAGCCTCTTGAGTGTCCCTTGGACTGCAAGGAGATCCAACCAGTCCATCCTAAAGGAAATCAGTCCTGAATATTTATTGGAAAGATTGATGCTGAAACTCTAATACTTTGGCCACCTGATTTGAAGAACTGACTCATTGGAAAAGACCCTGATGCTGGGAAGGATTGAAAGCAAGAGACGGGGACGACAGAGGATGAGATGATTAGATGGCATCACTGACTCGATGGACATGAGTGTGAGCAAGCTCCAGGAGTTGGTGATGGACAGGGAGGCCTGGGTGCTGCAGTCCATGGAGTTGCAGAGTCAGACATGACTGAGCGACTGAACTGAACTGATTGCGTTGATTTCTACCAAACATCAAGATGAATCAGCCATAGGTTTACCCATGTCCCCACTGGCTTCTTTATTTTAGGTCATGTGCAGGAGTTGTTGAGTTTACAGTGGACAGAATGAATTTTGAAATACACCAGCTGTCCACTAGGACCTGGGCTGAAGCCATGGACTTTATTTTATTCAGGTCCCTATGTAATCATGATAGAGGCATTGGTCCCCACAGTCAAATTTGCACTGAAGTCATTGCACAGCAAAACCTTCCCAAGGCTACATTTTTATGTTTCATTTTCAGACTGTTGGTGCCAACGGAGCAATGAAAATTTGTGAATAATGTCTGTTTCTCCCTTGATAAATAATGTGGATGGCCTGCAGTCTGTTCATATTCACGGCAAGGGATTTAACAGGCTATTGTGTTAGGAACAATGTGGATGCAAATTATAAACATTTATCATCCCAAAGTTTCATAGTTTTCAAAGCAATATCAGTTGAAACAGATGCTCTAAATCCCTAAATAAAACAATCTTTAGATGATTTTCCCATACTCTCCAAAACCATTTTGTCTCTCACTGACTTCTATTTATTATATTAAATGAAATTGTAAAATCTACTAAAAAGTGATGAGTAATGGATAAAAGTTTAATGCAATGTCCTCTGTAATTGATTTCCTATCTCTGTAGATGCTATGAGCTATTACTATATCAATAACACTGTCCATATGCTGGAATATAATATGTTCCCTCTGCCTATTTATCAGCGTGTTTATTAGGAGGTGAACTACTTATAGCTAGTGAAAATTTCCTGATATAATTATCTATTTATTTCAGAAATTTACAACTGATACTATCTTCACTCCTGAAAATCACTGATCCTAACAGGAAATTCCAAAGATTTGGAAACTTTAAAATTGAATGGATATTTTTCCAAGAGGGGAAAACTCTTTAAGAATCAGTATTTAAATTTCCTCCAACACAGAGGCTGGAGGACACAGACATGGATCAACAACTATTAAAATTTTTATTATTGGCTGTGCTGTGACTTGTGGGATTTTAGTTCTCTGACTAAGGATTGAACTTGCACCCCTGCCGTGGAAGTGCAGAGTCCTAACTACTGGACCACCAGCAAATTCCTGACTAATTTCTTCTTATGAGGACTTGGACTGAGCATGTGGGAGTACAAAGAAATGTAAACTGTGGACTTGACCTCAAGAGACTCAGAATCTAGTCAGGATAGTCAAAAGTTACAAATCTGGCAAGACAGTCAAAAATTGAAACGTGCGTGGGCAGAGAAGATGGTAATCTATTAAATAATAATTAAATGGATGTTGGAGAAGCATATTTTAGGTATTTTGAAAAGGAATTTTATTTTTGTGATAGATAATCAAGAAAGACTTTATGGAAGAAGTGGAATTAGGTAGCGATTCAGGAGGTGAACTCTGAAGAGTTTTAAAGGAGCAGGTAGGAAGCATGTTGGTGAGAAACACCCCACGTGAAGGAATAAGAGAAGCCCGCAGTCTTGGGAGTAGGGGTTGCAGGACTGTGAGGTGAGTAGACAAATCTGATTAACATGAGGGATAAATCTGTGGCTGTGAGAAAAAGCACAGCCTGGTCACATGGAAAAGGTGAAGGCATTTAGACTCCACGGTGAGGCCCTTCCACTGTGGGGAGGTTGGTTTCTTATGTTAGGTTTCAGACAAAATGGAGATAAAGTCCCAGCTCCACCGCATATGAAGAGTATTTTACTTAGTGATTTAGCTTTTTTGAACCTCAGTTTGCCTTCTTGCCAATGGAGATTATACCCACCACGCAGAGTTGTCAGGGCTGGATAAATGACATTTCACCGTCACATTGGTGTCATCCCTCCCTAGTGAGTGGGTGGGGCGAGGAGGCCACAATAAGTGCTGGTGAGGAGGAAAATGACATCATTAAAGGGATGGACGTGGTGTTAGGGAAATGCCAGTTTTGTGATGGTGTGCAGGTGAACTGAAGGAGAGGTGCTCGTGTGTATTGGAGGTGAGAGGAGGCAGGAAACCAAGCTTACCAGGCTATGCACAAAGAGACAGGGTCCTAACTAGCCATCCTGGCTGTGGCAAAGCCAGTAGAAATTATGAAGGGACTGTCAGAAGAGAGGAATGAAGGGATTTGGTGAAAATAAGGCCAAAGGTAAAAATGAAATCCAGAAGAAAAATTGATTTCAGGATGAAGACAGAAGTATCAAACTAGTAGCAGAAAGTATTGTTTTAATATCTTCCAGTGGATGTTTGTTTTTGCTTTGTTTTGCTTTGTCTGCCCAGTACCTGCTCTTTCCTTTAGGTTAGCTGCTATCTTCTCTCTCTAAACACGTCTTTATCTGGAAAATCGGAGCCCTTTATTGTCTTGGCACAACGGTTGGTCTGGAGATCAGGCCAGCCAGAGTCCTTCCTTAGGATTTTTCTACCTGAAGATAAATCCACTTGACCTCTCTGAGTACAGAAACTAGCAGGATTTCTGGAGAAAGCTGATGTAGGAAGCCAAATGGAAAGCATAGGAAATCAGAGGAGAAGCAGAAGAGTGCATTGGAGGTTTGGTAATGTTGATATTAGTTTCATTTCCCCAAGATCCACAGGGTTGCCCTGATTTTGGTAGGATCTCTTTTAAAATTTCTGTGAACTACAATCCTTCTAACAAACCCCTTTCTGTATAAGCTAAGTTATGCAACAGAAACACCAGTAGATGTGACTGCGCAAAAGTTAATGTTTCTGCAAGCCAAAGTATTTTAAACAAAATCAAGTCAAATAAACTAGATAACATTTGCAACAAATACAATATGTCAGAAAAGGTAACTATTCTTATTGCATGGAGAGAGATTACATATCGATAAGAAAATGTTACTGTTCCAGGAAAAAAGTGAGCAGAGGTCATGAACAGACTATTTGCAGAAGAAGAAATACAAAAAGTCTAAAAGTAAGAATCTTCCTCAATAAAAAGCTCAGAAATATAAATCAAATCAGCATCCACTGACAGATGACTAGATAAAGAAGATGTGGCATATACAGGGCAAAAATAGAGATGCGAAGTAGAGAATGGGCTTGGGGACACGGGGAAAAGGAAAGGGTGGGCTGAATTGAGAGAGTGGCATTGACATATATGGAAGTGAAAGTGTTAGTCACTCAGTCGAGCTGGATTCTTTGTGACCCCATAGACTGTAGCCCTCCAGGCTCTTCTGCCCATGGAATTCTCCAGGTAAGAATACTGGAGTGCATTGCCACTGCCTTCTCCAGGGGATCTTCCTGACCCAGGGATTGAACCCTGGTCTTCTACACTGCAGGCAGATTCTTTACCACTGAGCCATCAGGGAAGCCCGTATATACTTGTTTACACCATCATGTATAAAATAGATGACTAGTGGGAAGATGCTGTATAGCACAGGGAGCTCAGTCAGGTGCTCTGTGATGACCTAGAAAGGTGGGATGGGGGGTGGAAGGGAGGTTCAGGAGGAAGGGGATGTACGCACAGTTATAGCTGATTCACACTGTTGTACACCAGAAACTAACGTAACATACAAGGGGACACATATATGCCTATGGCTGATTCATGCTGATATTTGGCAGAAACCAACAAAATTCTGTAAAGCAATTATCCTTCAATTAAAAAATAAATAAACTAAAAATAAATCAAAAGAGCAAGATATGCTCTTCATCAATCAAATTGCAAGGTGAAAAATATGGTAAAAATGCTTGCATACAATGTATGTGTTTGTATTATTCTACTTTTCTTGAGGGCTTTTCTGCTTTATGTGTTAAGAGCCTTAAAAATGTTCAAAACTTTTGTTTGAAATATTCTTCTAGGAATGATCCTAAGGGTATACTCAAAGATATACACAAAGATATACATATCCAGGTCGCAGTGATATTAGCCTAGCTGTAAATGCCTAATTGGGTGATGGTTTGATAAATAATGAGGAGTGGGAAGTCATATGATGAAAAATTACGAGCCAGTGTAAATCCCATTTTGGAAAATATTCCTTGGCATGGGAAATGCTCAGTTGTAACATTAATGGAAATCAAGTAGAACACAAAATGATGATATGGTCCCAGTTATTATTATTTTATGTATATATGTATGTATATATGTTTTAGGATGTGAAATGGGACTTTTTTAATATCTGGAACTTTCTTGGCCAAAGCCCAAAGCTGAGTAATTGATACAAAGTATCCTTACATTCTCAAGAAGGGCGTTAGACACAGTCCCACAGTATTTACGTTAAAAAAACAAAAGCAAAAAGGAATGAAATGTAGTAGTCACTGTTACTATAAGGAACAGTCTATGTGAGATTTCTCACAGAGGATTATTTGAAGTGAATTTTTAGGGTAGCATGTGCTTTTGGCATAGACCCTGGTGCCTGATGCTGCCTTGGAGGTATCAGAAGATGGGAAGTTCGTTGGAGCAGTCTGCAATCATAGGCTGAGAGGGGAGCAGCAGCGTCCACAGGCCATCCTTTTCCCCTTGGATTCTTCCACGGGGTGAGTGGGGTGGGGCGAGGAGAATGAAAGATCAGACCACTCATTACCTCCTTCTCCACTCCAAGTCCCTGAACTACAGAGAGGCCTGGGCTTAGGGAAAGGAAGCATTGACTTGATCGAGAGTGAACGAGACCTTTTCATTCCTGCATGAGAAAAACAGTTCCCCTACCTGAAGGTGACAGAAAGAAAAGCTACGGCTGTATCTGGATCATGGCTAAAGGCAGAGATCGGAGAAGTGCAAACTGAAAGGAGACGGTAGGGAAAAAGTCAGGTCACTTCATTGTGGTTCTCCACCATGTCCGTCCTATGAAGTCATCACTCCTAATCACATCCATCCATCTTGGAAAAAAAAAATTGTCAATATGTTGTCTGAAATTATCTCTGAGTGGTGAGAGCACTTAAATGCTTAAATGCTTTCTTTATATTTTCTTCTGTATTTTTCAAATTTTCCAAAATAAAACATGCATACTTTTATAAGAATAAGAAAAGACATAAAAAAAGATGGAAATGGCTCAAAAGAGAAGAATCAAAACCAAAGTTTTAAAAGGAGATGAATTATCTCCCACTTAGTCTAACGAGTGTGTTATTTCTGGATTTCTCTTGAGATGTCTTTATATCTCTCCCTCTTTTCACAGTCATGTCACCACATGAGTGCTGAACCTTCCTCCTCCACGTTTGAAGACTGCAGTGACTTCATAATTGCTGTGTTTTCCTCCTAGCAACCACCACATGACTGATGGACCAAAATCTCTAAACCTTTTCTCCTCTTTGGATTCTCTCATTGCTTCTTGCAATGGCACCCCCAGTATTTTTGCCTGGCAAATCCCATTGACGGAGGAGCCTGGTAGGCTGTAGTCCATGGGGTCGCTAAAAGTCAGATACGACTGAGTGAATTCACTTTCACATTTCACTTTCATGCATTGGAGAAGGAAATGGCAACCCATTCCAATGTTCTTGCCTGGAGAATCCCAGGGATGGGGAGCCTGGTGGGCTGCCATCTGTGGGGTTGCACAGAGTCAGACACGACAGAAGCGACTCAGCAGCAGCTGCAGCATTGCTTCCTGACTGTTCCAAGATGGCTCTCTAGCTTCAATCAAGAACACTATTTACACTCCCTTTACACCAGGACAGTTTCTTTACAGTAGGCTAAGCTGATCCCTACTTGGGCTCTTGTCAATTTCTGACATCCAAAGTGTCCTTTCAGTGTATTCAGATTACTACTGTTACCTGGAACTCATCTTAGTTCTCACCCTTTCAGTCATTTCAGGAGGCAAGACCACTTGCTTTGGAGGTTGGTTAAGTGGTAAATAGAATTCTCTGCTTTTCTGTGCGCGTAAACTGGATTTACCGGAAGACATAAATTCTGCAGGTGATGGGGCCATGCAGTGTGCTTTTGTGTGTCTGTCCTTATGTCATTTGTTGCATTGTTTAGCACATACTAATTTCAGAAAATACTGTTGCATTGATTGAATTTAAGTAGTCATCACAAAACTAATCTGTTAATTCATCGCCAGAACTACTAGAATTTGGGTACTTAAAATAGCCCATTCGGTTCCTTTCTTGAATTTTGGAAACAACTTTTTAAATAATCTTTCTTTTCATCTGTGATATATGGTCATGTAAAAGTAATTTGACACCATAATATCTAAAATATAAAATAAGAGAGTGGATTTAGAGAAAATAACCCGTACTAGATCCATTCTTATTTGTATTTGAAACTTAAAATGAATTAGTACTTTCATATTGCAGTTGCCATTTAAAAATAACTTTTTTGAGCCTCCTAACAATAGTCAATAAAAACGTAGAAAATTTTTTCGCCCTTTTCCTTACTTGATCACCTAGGAAAAGATTTTTCTTTTGACCTTTCTGAACAGATCCAAAGGAAAAAAATAGAGGCTCCTACTTGTTTTCTCCACACTTACTGTTGTTGTAAGTAAATTTACCCTTGGATTCCCAGGTGCCTCAGTGGTAAAGAGTCCATCTGCCAGTGCAGGAGAGGCAGGATACATGGTTTCAATCCCTGGGTAGGGGAGGTCCCCTGGATAAGGAAAGGGCCATCCACTCCAGTATTCTTACCTGGAAAATGCCACGGACAGAGGAGCCTGGAAGGCTACAGTCTGTGGGGTCCCAAAGCCTCAGATGTGACTGAACAGCTTAGCACACACATTTACTCTTACTCAGTGCAAGGCAAGGGCTAAATAGCTTGCAAAAAGAAAATGAAATTGGACAAAGACAAAGGTTAAGTTTCCTCTTAAGTCTATAAGACAGCCATGTCCAATGGGACTGACACACACAATACTTTTTGTGGGCTGAGTATTTTGGAAGCCATGACATACAGTATTAAATTTGATTTAACTTCATTAATAAACATAGTGCTGATCACGATACTGATCTACGTTAGCTTTTTCAAGTTTTTGTTTTTAATTCCTTATTTGACCTCACATTGAAACCTAGGGACACATTTTCTTTAGTTCCTACCCCCTTCTGCTGGAATCCCCAACTCCATTATCCTCAGCTTCGGCAGTGCCGTAGACCAGGCCTGTCGGCTGGCTTGAATATCTCTGGAGGACCCTAAACCCAGAGGCAGCTTGACTCTCGCCCCCACTCCCCCTACTCTGAGCTCTCCTCCCTGTACAGCCTGGTTTCACCTCCCAGAGTCACATCCTTTCTACTCCCTTTTCTTAAAAGTCAGGCTCTCTAGACTTCCGTCGCGTCCCTACCATGGGGTTGGCAGTCTGCAGAAGGTGAAAGCCTGGCTGCTGCTCCTGATGGCAGAGGCAGAGGTATGTTCACAGCTGGAACTCAGAACTCACTTCACCATAGAAACCATGGAAACCAAGGCGTTTTGTTAGCTAGGTTCTAGAGTACACACAGAGCTCCAGATGAGATATGGAAGTGAATGCACTTGAGTGAGCTCTCCTGGGCATCTACCTACTCCTTTAGGGTTGTTTCCTTAGGAGAGTGGCTTTGCATTCCAAGTCATTGACCATAAGCTCTCTTTGTGTAGAGGGAGCCCACGGGGCAGAGGTTGAAATTGTTAGCTGGCTCTGAACCCAGGTAGGGGTGGGTCCCTCCGAGGGACTCAGCCCTCTTTACCACGACTTCAGGCCCAAGACTTCTGAGCAACTAGGGAAATGAGGAGGTGATTTAGAAGGAGCACGAGAAAGGGAAATAACAGACTTGAGTGGGGAGAGGGCACCCAAGAACATGGTGCAAGAAGCATGGATGGGGCAGGAAGGGCAGGCGGTTTGGTAAAAGTATTGGCGAAGGTTTCCAGAAGGGCTTTTGGCCCAGTCCTTAGAGATGGTAACAGTGTTATATTGTTATATTGTATATTTTATGGGCTTGAGTCAGACACTGGTGGGAAGCTTATCACAAAAACACAAGTGGAGCAAAGAATTCTATCTTCAGGTCTCTAAGAAATGGAGGCCAGGGGTAGAGTTATCTTGTGTATGGCAGGCATTCTGCTTTTCAGTTGGAACAAAATAAATTTGTAGCTACAGTCAAGGCCACCCCAACCTGGAGGCAACAGGAGGTGAAAGCAGGAATCCTTATAAAATGATGAAAGAACTAGAGCCGCCGTAAAGTAGGAGGAAGAGTCATCACTGTCATTTATGACTCCGACTTCCCCCATAGGGAGTCTTTCCTGGTGGTTCAGATGGTAAAGCATCTGCCCGCAATGCAGGAGACCCGGGTTCGATTCCTGGGTTGGGAAGATCTCCTGGAGAAGGAACCAGCAACCCACTCCAGTACTCTTGCCTGGAGAATCCCATGGATGGAGGAGCCTGGTAGGCTACAGTCCGTGGCGTCACAAAGAGTCGGACACGACTGAGCAACTTCACTCACTCACTCCCCCATAGGAGGAAGAGAGAGCTCAGGCACTGGCATCCAGACATTGAGATGCAGGCCTCTGATCTAGGTTTAGCAAATAATTTACTGATCTGGTGACTCTTTTGATTGTGTCCTGGGGGAACCTGGGTGCTTTGATATACCCCTTGGTGTTTAGGAGAGGCAGAGATATGCTTATGTTAGTGGTAAAAAACCTGCCTGCCAACGCAGGGGAAACACAAGAGACACAGGTTCCGTCCCTGAGTCGGGAAGATCCCCTGGAGAAGGAAATGGCAACCCAGCTCAAGATTCTTGCCTGGAAAATTCCATGGACAGAGGAGCCTGGAGGGCTACAGTCTATGGGGTTTCAGAAGAGTCAGACTGGACTGACTGCACACACACACATGCACAGTGTATCAGCCCTCAATGAGTGTTACTGATAGCCTAAATAAAACTAAATAAAATAGAATTAATATATAATGAGACTATACTTTGAGGTTCGGACAAAAGGCAGAAAGAATTGTTGCTGTAAAACTGAAGATACACTGTGTTGGTTTTGAAGCTGATTTTAGCCTTTGTTTATCATCATAGCTGTTGAATGTGCCCATCTAGTCTTTTCCTTCAGGGGAACAGAATTAGGAAGAGACACCAACCTTTGTTGTGACATTTAACATTTATTTTATGGTCTTTCAAAGTGGTCTTCTGGGGGCTTTCCTAGTGGTCCAGTGTTAAGAATCTGCCTTGCAATACAGAGGATACTGGTTCGAACCCCGGTCTGGGAAGATCCTACACACTGCGGGGGCAACTAAGCCCGTGAGCCACAACTACGGAAGCCCGCGCACCCTAGGGCCCGTGCTCCACACCAAGAGAAGCCACTGCGATGAGGAGCCTGCGCATCGCAACTGGAGAGCAGCCCCTGCTCACTGCAACTAGAGAAAGCCTGTGGGCAGCAAGGGAGACCCAGCACAGCCAAAAATAATAAAAATGTTTTAAAAGTGGCCTCCTGGGACTCTGAGCCTTCTCTCCTAACCGAGAGTGTGGTGGGGATTAAGGTAGAGGGTGAGTTGATGCCAGAATCTCAAAAGTGATGGAGATGATGGTGGTGTTGGTGGTGGTGATGGGTGCGTGCATCCATGAGTGCTAAGTCGGGAGGGATTTTTGATGAGAGGTATGATGCTTCTTCTAGCCATTGACTCCTATAGCTGGAAGGAGTTGTCCGAAGTGTTGAGAGTGGAGTATGGCTGTAGAAATTGGCCTGACTATCCTTTCCAAAATTCAGCCTATGTGTTACCTTTTGGCACATGATGTGGAGGTGGAAGGCAGACTAGGTGGATTATAACAGAAAAAAATGTATGCAAACAAAGTATATACTTCATAAATGCCAAATGCTCTTACTCACTGAAAGCACCACTGATCACCGCTTCTTTATTCGTTTCTGGCTGCACTGGTTTCCGTTGCTGCACATGGGGCTTCTCCAGTTGCACTGAGTGGGGACTACTCTCTAGTTGCCATGTGCAGACTTCTGGAGGCTTCTTGTTTCTGAGCCTGTGCTTGAGTAGTTGTGATGCACAAACTTAGTTGCTCCATGGCATGTGGGATGTTCCTGGACCAGGGATCAAAACCGTGTCCCTTGCATTGGCAAGCAAATTCTCAACCACTGGACCGCCCAGGAAGTCCCTCCTTTTCTTCATTTCTACTGCTGCTACCTTAGTACAGGCCCTCGTGAACTTCTCCCTGGGATTTTGCAGTGGCCTTCTGCCCGAGCTCATTCCAGCCTCATCCTTGTAAAATCCATCTTCCCTGTGGCAACTATATAGGATATTCATAGTGCAAGCCTAGCTGTGTTAGTATGATAAGTTCCACTGACCCTGCCCTCCAGTTTCTCACTTTTCTTTTTCCATTGCATTGGTCAACAAAAGCTCATTATTTCACCCACACACCAAGTCCAGGCACTTGCATCAATAGCTAAGACAGCTTTGATAATGAGAAAGAGAGATGGTCAGTGTCCACTGATTGATTTAATCTTTAAGATCGTCTTCAACACTTTATTTCCTACAAGATGAAGCAGAAGTTTTGCAGGTTGTCATTCATTGCCCTCCTTACCTTTTAAACTCCACCTGCTCTTCCCCTATTCCCCACAACTAAAACTCCAGAAGAAGAATCACTGCTTCAGCCAGATTTTTCTATAATATAGTTACCTGCAATAGTCTTTCTCCAATGGTGGCTTGTTTGCACAGATCTTTCTGCCTACAGAGCCCTTTACTTCTTTTCTGTCCATTCACTCGAACCAACCCTCAAGGGGTTCTAATTCACACTGATTTTTTGCTCTTCTAGCATCTACGTCTTTGCATAACCTAAAAAAAAATCGTTTATCACTAATTGTTTTATATTGATATTTGATTCTTCATGAGTAGGTCCTACCTCTGTCACCATATTTTAAGCTCTGTGGGGAATGAGGTTCAAGCTTCAAGCCTCTGAGTGCACCTAGCTCATTGTTTTGCCTTAGGTGGGTGCCCACACGTGTTTGTAGATTTCTTTCTACAGGAGCCATCTCTTGAGTCATGATAGCCCCACATTTTGGTGAATTTTCAATAAAAGGTTTCAAAGAAGAAGACAAAGTCAATAAATTTAAATTTCCAAATGTAAAAGTTAATTGAGGTTAGATTCCTCAATCCTCACAAAGGGGATAATCACTTTTGTAAGGTGCTTAGCAATAGTCTTAAGTTCTCCTGAGCAAGTCCAGGGAATTTGTAACTTTTGTGTCAATGAAAATTATAACTACTTAGCACAATAGCAATGCTGTGGAAATCATGAATATTACAATTCACACATCTGTAAAATTGCTATTTCAAGGCGCATGAAAGATACAAGCTCAGAACAAAGGAGAACAAGAAAAACTTTAGAACTAGATTTCTGGTGGTAATAAAGAAGTTACTGAAATTCCCTGGAGTTCCAGTGGTTAGGACTCTGCACTCCCACACTGCAGGGGGCACAGATTTGATCCCTGGTCAGAGACCCTACATGCGGGATAGTTTGGCCAAAAAGGAGAGGAAAAAAAATAAAAGCAGTTACTTTAAAAGCCTGGGATTTAAATTTTTCTTTCTCTATATATTCTTATTTATTTTTGAGCGTTTCACCTTAAATTGGAGTTCATGAACACAGAAACTCTTCTGTTATTTTCATATATTATATTTTTCTGCTTCCAAGATTCTGTCTCCCATCTGTTTTCATGGCTTTATTATGATTTTAATGAACATTTCAGTCAATCCCCTGATCATCTTGACCCATTAGACATTTTTCTTCTAGAGGTTTTAGACAAAAGTTCCATTTCGTTTATCTTCTCTTAAAATTTAGTTTTCTCTTCATTGTAGGTGGTGTTTTGTACTTATACAAAAAGGAATTTATTGGCTCATCTTAATTGAAAGTGTAAGGCTAGATCAAGTTTCGGGCACGGCTGAAGTAAGTGGCAAAGAGCTGTCATAACTGGTTTCTCACCATCTTTGTCTTCTGCCAAGTGTTGCCTTTACTCCTGTGTTTAGTCTCAGTCGTGTCTGACTCTTTGCAGCCCCATGGACTGTCGTAGCCAGCCAGACTCCTCTGTCCGTGAGGATTCTCCAGGCAAGAGTACTGGAGTGGGTTTCCATGCCCTCCTCCAAGGGGATCTTCCCAACCCACGGATTGAACCCCAGGTCTCCCGCATTGCAGGCAGATTCTTTACCATCTGAGCCACCAGGGAAGCCCTTACTCCTAGGCTTAATGTAGCAGCAAGGGAATAGCAACAGCTTGGGTCCTATATCTCCTCTAGTTTTCAGACAGTGGGAGCGCGTGATACTCTCCTAGAAGTCCCATGGATGGGTCTCATTGGCTCTCAGGGGTTTTGTGCCCACCCATAAATCAACCATCATGACCTTGGTTTACTTGAATGGGATGAAGAGGCATGGTAGGCACCACCTGGCCTCAAGGGTGTAAACTGCTCCACCAGAATCTGATGGACTGACAATGTGGGTGAATTGGCATTAATCTTTGTAGAAACCCATCTACTGAACTGTCAGGAGCCATCAACCTTGGTGACCATTTCTTCTCTGAATCATTGATTTCTTCAACTTTCGTGATGCTTTGGTCTCCTGGTCCCTCTTTTATCTTGTCACTCTCTCTCTGGCTGTTAAATGTTCAAGCCTCTCAAGGGTGGGTTCTAGACACTCTTCTAACTGGTCTCTATTTGAGTTGATTTCATTCATAAGCAAGGCTTCAATGACTACCCCAAACCTGAGGATTTGAAATTTCCTCTGAAACCCAGAAGAAACTTGGCACTCTCTTCTATGTCCAACTGCCCACTGAATTTTCTGTTTGATTCTCTTAAAGTCATTGCAAACCACAATGCTCAAAACCACATCCCCTGTTCCCCAAATAAACCTGTCCTGAGCACAGGTTTTCTGTTGTGGCGAACTGAATCTATCCAGTTGAGCAAGTCAGAAATCTTTAACATGGCCCTCAGCCTCACTCCTTGTTCCTTAGCTGATCTATCACTAAATCCTATAAGTTTTGCTTCCTCAGTATCTCTCAAATCCTTCCACTTTTCTCCATCTTTATTGCCACCTCCTTAGTCCACGCCGTTATCTTCAATCATCTGATTACTGTACATTTTCTCAGCTCACTTTCAGTGTGTTTCTGTCTCCTTTTAGTCTATGGTTTTATTTTGTAGCCGCAGTGCGTTTCTTCAAAGTGCAAGCTCAGTGACTTTGCATTGTCTCAAGATACAGAACAAAACCCTTACTCTGGTCTACAAACCTTTGCCGGTACGCTTCCTTCCTAGCTCCTCGTCACCTGACTCTCCATACTCCCCTCTTGCCCTTTCCATGCCATCATAGTAGCATCTTTCACTTTCTTGTCACATTGCGGTAGACACAATAAGGGTCCTCCAGAGATGTGTATAGCCTACTCACCAAGACGTCTGAATGCGACTTTATATGGAAAGGGAACTTTGCAGATGTGATCAAGTTAGGGGTCTTGAGACAGGAAAATTACCCTCTATTATCCAGGTAGTCCCAGGATTATCAGAAGGGTCCTTATAAGAGCAAAGGAGGAGAACTGAAGGCAGAGAAGGACATGTGCTGGTGGAAGCAGAGGTCAGAGTGGTATAAGGAGGGGACTGTGCATCAGGGAACACCGGTGGGGACTTCCCTGATGGTTCAGTGGTTAAGGCTCTGTGCTTCCAACACAGGGGTTGTGGGTTCTATCCCTGGTTGGGAAACTAAGATCCCATATGTCCTGTAAGCATAGCCTATATATATAATATAATATATATATAATATTATATATTATATATAATTAATATAATATATTAATTATATATAATATATAATATATATAAATTATATATTATATTATATATTATATATAATTAATATAATATATTAATTATATATAATATACAATTATATATATAATTATATATACAATTATATATATAATTAAAATAAGAATAATAAAATAATTTTTAAAAAAGGAACACAGGTAGTCTTTGGTAACTGGAAGAAGCAGAAGATAATACTTCCTTTAGTAGGCAGACAATCTTATTGACCCCTCAGTTTTAAGGCTTTAGAACTGTGAAATAAGAAATTTGATTCATTTGAAGTGACTGGAATGGTGATAATTTGTTATAGCACCAAGAATAAACTGATACACACACCCCTGAGCTGAAGATCTTCCGTGTGTCCTTCCAGACTGCTCTCCACCTTTCTTTGTGCTCCTCTGTACCCTAAGGCTGACCTGCATGTTTTGCCTCAAGGAGACTTCTTAACTTCTGCTGTGGCTGGGCTTGACCAATGGGACATAGCCCCAGCAGGCTGGAGGGCAGAAGGAATGTGAAGTTGGGCTGTTTTTCTCCCTTCCTACCACCCTGTTGGGTCTCTGTGGGCTGGTTATCCCCTCTACTGAAGGCCACAGCTCCTGTTACACGGCCCTACCTCATGTCTTCTAGATTCCAATAACTGCCTTATTCTCTTGTGCCTTTAAGCTGGGGTGGTGGTGGCATGGTGGTTGCTAACAGTCGGCTGCAAGTGGCTAGCCTACACCATTCTGTACCATCTTCCCTATACCCTGGCCTCATCTTGTAAACACTCCTTAAATTTCCTGGTTCAGAGAACCTGTGTCTTTCCCCACAGGAGGCTGACTAAAACAGGCCTTATTATCTTCTGCTATGCCTCAGGGCCTTGGTACATGCTTGTGTCTTTGTTAGGAAAGCCTTTCTTCCTATCTGTGGTCTCTTGCTGGGTTAATCTTCAGAATCTTAAACAGCAGTTCCCCTAGACAAAGTCAGATATTTCACCATCACCTAACACTATGTATCTATACTTCTGATCACTTACAGTTGCTTATGAGTTCTTTTGATTACTGTTTCTCTTTCCTCCTCTATCCTATATGGTGGCCCCGAGCTGCATGTGGTTATGGAGCACTTGGAAGTGGGTAGCTTCACTGACTAATTGAATTTTAATGATTAACTTTGATTAAATTTTCAAATGGTAAAGAATTTGCTTGCAATGAAGAAGACCTCAGTTTGATCCACGAGTATGGGAGATCCCCTGGAGAAGACAATGGCAACACATTCCAGTATCCTTGCCAAGAGAATTTCACAGACGGACGGGTTGTAAATAGTTGGACATGACTGAGCTACTAACACTTTGATTAATTTAAACTTAAGAACTATTAATAAAGTTATCAGAAAGCTTTTAAGAATATTTATAAAATCTTAAGGCATGGGAACCTACTTCATCAATGAATATTTATGAAATACAAATACAGATACAATTTTTCCTGTCAAAAATTTAGTGTCTAAATAGATACGGGACATAAAAAAACCACTAGATTTCAAAGACTTAATACAAAACAGTGTAAAATATATAATTAAAAATTTTAAATATTGATTACATATTGAATGATAATATTGGGATCTGTTGAATCAAATAAAATATATTACCAGAATCAATGTCACTTGTTTCTTATTACCTTTTCTAAACATGGCAACTAAAAAATTTGGAATTCCATATGCGACTCACATTGTTATTTCTCTTGGTAAGTGTTTCTCCAGACTAGAGCCTAAAGTTCAAGAGGGCCTTTTTCTCATCTCTCTTTCTCTTTGCATACTGCCTGATGCTTCTTAGATGATGCTTCTCAAATATTTAAAGCCATGAGTGAACAAATGGAAACATGTCCTTAGGCTAACAGTGCAGAGTAGCCTTAGGGAGCACCTCACCTTGAGTAGCAACAGATTTCTGGTCTGTATCCCTATGTAGCTTAAGAGTCAAAGTTTTAGGGATAATGCTGGCAAGACCTATACATGTTTCTGTCTTCTGGAAGTTAAGATCCTACAGCTTGATACGGATAGCTGTTGCAAAATGGACCTTATCTGGTGATGAGATGGTGTGTGGATTAGTAGCAATGGAACAAACTTTGCTGCACTTGACAGGAAGCCAAGTTTTAAGGTGGTTTTGAGAGAGATGATTTTGAGTTTGAGAACAAAATAATCACGATGGTGTGATCACTCACCTAAAGCCAGATATTCTGGAATGTGAAGGCAAGTGGGACTTAGAAAGCATCACTACAAACAAAGCTAGTGGAGATGATGGAATTTCAGTTGTGCTATTTCAAATCCCGAAAGATGATGCTGTGAAAGTGCTGCACTCAATATGCCAGCAAATTTGGAAAACTCAGCAGTGGCCACAAGACTGGAAAAGGTCAGTTTTCATTCCAATCCCAAAGAAAGGCAATGCCAAAGAATGCTCAAACTACTGGACAATTGCACTCATCTCACACGCTAGTAACGTAATGCTCAAAATTCTCCAAGCCAGGCTTCAGCAATACGTGAACCGTGAACTTCCAGATGTTCAAGCTGGTTTTAGAAAAGGCAGAGGAACCGGAGATCAAATTGTCAACATCTGCTGGATCATGGAAAAAGCAAGAGAGTTCCAGAAAAACATCTATTTCTGCTTTATTGACTATGTCAAAGCCTTTGACTGTGGGAAATTCTGAAGGAGATGGAAATACCAGACCACCTGACCTGCCTCTTGAGAAACCTATATGCAGGTCAGGAAGCAACAGTTAGAACTGGACATGGAACAACAGACTGGTTCCAAATAGGAAAAGGAGTAGGTGTCTCTCATTGTCACCCTGCTTATTTAATTTCTATGCTGAGTATATCATGAGAAACGCTGGGCTGGAAGAAGCACAAGCTGGAATCAAGATTGCCCAGAGAAATATCAGTCACTTCAGATATGCAGGTGATACCACCCTTATGGCAGAAAGTGAAGAGGAACTAAAAAGCCTCTTGATGAAAGTGAAAGAGAAGAGTGAAAAAGTTGGCTTAAAGCTCAACATTCAGAAAACGAAGATCACGGCACCTGGTCCCATCACTTCATGGGAAATAGATGGGGAAACAGTGGGAACAGTGTCAGACTTTATTTTGGGGGGCTCCAAAATCACTGCAGATGCTGATTGCAGCCATGAAATTAAAAGACACTTACTCCTTGGAAGGAAAGTTATGACCAACCTAGATAGCATATTCAAAAGCAGAGACATTACTTTGCCAACAAAGGTCCATCTAGTCAAGGCTATGGTTTTTCCTGTGGTCATGTATGGATGTGAGAGTTGGACTGTGAAGAAGGTTGAGTGCCGACGAATTGATGCTTGTGAACTGTGGTGTTGGAGAAGACTGTTGAGAGTCCCTTGGACTGCAAGGAGATCCAACCAGTCCATTCTAAAGGAGATCATTCCTGGGTGTTCTTTGGAAGGAATGATGCTAAAGCTGAAACTCCAGTACTTTGGCCACCTCATGCAGAGTTGACTCATTGGAAAAGACTTTGATGCTGGGAGGGATTGGGGGCAGGAGGAGAAGGGGACGACCGAGGATGAGATGGCTGGATGGCATCACCGACTCGATGGAGGTGAGTCTGAGTGAATTCCGGGAGTTGGTGATGGACAGGGAGGCCTGGCGTGCTGCCATTCATGCGGTTGCAAAGACGCGACCGAGCGACTGAACTGAACTGAGAGAGATGAGAGTGAACTGTACCAGTCTCCTGGCATTCATATTTATATTCAAGAATAAAGCAGGGACTTCCCTGGTGGTCCATTGTTAAGGATCTGCCTGCCAGTGCCGGGAACATAGGTTCTATACCTGGTCCAGGAAGATTCCATGTGCTTCTGGAGCAACTAAGCCCATGCGCTTCAAGTATGGAAGTCCACGCTCTGGAGCCTGGGCTCTGAAACAAGAGAAATCACCAAAATAAGAAGCCTGAGCACCGCAACTAGACAGTAGCCCCCGGTTGCCACAACTTTGTTGCCACTACATGGCAGCAAAGACCCTGCAGAGCCTAAATAAATAAATTAATTAAAAAAAAAAAAGAATAAACCAGGGCTGCTCCCTGTCAGCCGTGCTCCCTTCCCCACAGGGCTGTGTTTCCTTTCGTGATTCTCCTTACTTTCCCCCAAGTATCATCCTTATCACTTCACTCTGGTTTCTCCCAGCCTAATGTCACAGGGTATCTTACCCAAGAGCCTGCGTCCAACCAGGGTGGCTTATTTTGTGGACAGTAAACTTTTACTTCTCTGAATGGACTCTTCAAAGGGAGATATGGCAACTTGCTGGGGCGAGAAATAGACCATTTGATTTTTGTTGGAAGGACATCAATCATGTTAATCAGACCTCTGCACTGTGGGTCACACATCTCCATCTTTTCAGCCCCAAGCACCTCTTTTCAGCTGGAAAAATGTCATCCTGCCAGGCAAGCTGGTCTCTGATGTTGAGTCCTTCTATCTTTGAGAAGATAGACAGAGACAAGATAGAAACTTCATGTCTTTATGATTAAGGTCCCTTGAACGTTCACTCTGCCTGTCTGACTGGGTATTTTGTAAGTTCTGAGTCACAGGAAGGTTTGCCCTTGCTGGTCCAGCCCTGCTGCTGTGCCGTCTCCCTGCATTTTTCGCAGCTCTCACACAAGCTGAATTCATCAGCTTATTTTCATTCATTCCGTCTTTACGTTTCCTTCAGAGCAATGACCTACTTAAGTTAAAGGGAAATACAAACCTCCCCGGAGATTTGCTGACAGCTGTTTCCTGGGTAGAATTAGGTTGGGCATGTGTCTGAGAGAAGCTTATGAACTCTAAGAATCATCTTGGCTGAGGATGGAAGTGGGACAGAAGGAATTGAAGGTTTTAAACAAAAATGTTAGACACAAGTATTCCTGGGAAGGTGATGGGAGACTGGCGATGGCAGGGAAGGTTGGGTAAAAGCTTCTCAAGGACAGGTCTAAGCTGGAGCCTCCACGTTCTCTTTTAGTTCCCTCCCTCAGTTTCTTGCTCAAAAGCTCTATCTACGCCTCAGGTCATAGAACTTCGGTGTCCAAACAGCAGATAGAGCCAAGCCAGTATCAGACATAAAACACACTTTGGAAGGCAGTAGATCATATGGCAGTTTGGAAGGTAATTTAAAGACAAAAGATTACAACTGGAAACAGCTTTGGATCAAGAGTGGAAACACTGGAATTTTTACCATGAATTTGCCAGGGACCAGCTGTGTACATTAAGCAAGTCATTTTGATTCCTCTAAGCCTCACTTCTCTCATCTGTGAAATCTGTGGTTCAGACTAGATCATGACCAAGATGTCTGTAGTTACTAAATTCCTTGAGACATATAAAATGATTTACCTACTGGCTCATGCAGCTAATAATCACTTTCACTTAGTAAAGTTGTTAAAAAGTAGACTGACTTATGTTTCATCCTCTTTCTTTTGATGCAGGTATTTAAAGGATGGCCAAAAGATCAAAGATCCACATAAGCCCCAAACTGGACACTGGGCTCTGATTCATAGATGGCTGATAGGCTGTGGATGTACACTGCCCTCTGGTATGAGTCTTCAGCCTTCTCATCCCAAGCAGCCGATGCCGTGAGGTGACCCTTTTCTCAAATGTTTGATGCATGGGAGAACCACCTAACAGCCCAGAATCTCCTGGCTGAAACCTAAGGTGCAGTTTGCACGTCATTTTCGTTGAATTGTAACTGCATGAATAGAGTAATCTCTGTATAATATTTGATATTAAATTCCACACCAAATCATCTGGTGTATATTAGAGCAGCTGGCAAAACTGGTTATAGAAGATCAAAGTAGTCTTAGGTCAGTTTATAAGCTTAAAATTAAGTATTACAGAATTTAGCTTTAAAAGAGACTCAGTTCAGTGACTCAGTCGTGTCCGACTCTTTGCGACTCCGTGAATCGCAGCACGCCAGGCTCCTCTGTCCATCACCAACTCCCGGAGTTTACCCAGCCTCATGTCCATCGAGTCGGTGATGCCATCCAGCCATCTTATCCTCTGTTGTCCCCATCTCCTTCCCCCAATCCCTCCCAGCATCAGGGTCTTTTCCAATGATTCAATTTTTCGCATCAGGTGGCCAAAGTATTGGGGTTTCAGCTT
Organism: Nanger dama; assembly: GCA_917880005.1. Lineage (NCBI taxonomy): Eukaryota > Metazoa > Chordata > Mammalia > Artiodactyla > Bovidae > Nanger > Nanger dama. Next base: position 11,561,702 of record CAKJTW010000029.1, on the reverse strand, counting down.
CAACATCACTCCTTCCAATGAACACCTAGGACTGATCTCTTTTAGGATGGACTGCTTTTATCTCCTTGCAGTCCAAGGGACTCTCAAGAGTCTTCTCCAACACCACAGTTCAAAAGCATCTATTCTTTGGTGTTCAGCGTGCTTCACAGTCAACTCTCACATCCATACATGACTACTGGAAAAACCATAGCCTTGACTAGAGGGACCTTTGTTGACAAAGTAATGTCTCTGCTTTTGAATATGCTATCTAGGTTGGTCATAACTTTCCTTTGAAGGAGTAAGTGTCTTTTAATTTCATGGCTGTGATCACCATCTGCAGTGATTTTGGAACCCCCAAAATAAAGTCTGACACTGTTTCTACTGTTTCCCTGAATCCACCTAATCTAATACTCACACTTTAGAGATAAAGTGAAGATGCAATGACTTGCCCAAGGTTACAAGTGAATAGTATAAAATCAAGACTTGATTCTCAAGTCTGTATTCTTTCTACTATAATCTATTGCTTGCATAAGAACCTGAGTATATGTTAAATACGATCAATCTTTTGTAAGATGAGTATTTTTAACACATTTTTGTTAATTTTAAATATGCAGTGCAGGCACTAGAAAATTTAAAAGACACAAAGGGTTTACAATGAAAATTCAGTCTCCCGTCCATTACCATCTCTAACGACTTAGTCTCTTCCCTCTTTGATCAATCTGGAGTTTATTTTAGTATAAGGTGTGAGGTAGGGATCTAACTTTATTTTCTTTCAGATTATGATCCAGTTATTTTAATGCTGATAGGGTATGTTTCCCCTATTTGTGCTTATGCTTTAGAATTTTCATGTTTATTCTTACTTGTTTTTTTTTCTTGTGTAGAATTTGAGAATCAGTTCTCAAGCTTAGTTTGAGAATCAGTTTAGTTTGCACACTAAAAAAAAATACTGCTTTTAAAAAAATGGGATCCTATTAAATTTATAGATTAATTTAAGAGAGATTTGATAGTGTTATACAGTCTGCTGTAGAGCTTCAAGACGAACTCTCTGGTAAGAGGTACTTTTCTTTCTGCCTTTTGAGATGGTTCTGTGAGGATGTGTTGGTCACACCTCTAAACATCACACATTACCTCACAGTTTATACTCAAATAAGTGCCAGTTATACTGGCCTCCTTGCTATTTCTTCGACTCAACTGGCATGTTCTCTCTGCTTGGAACACATCCTTAGTTCAGATATCTGCATGCCTCACTCACCTCCCTCAAGTGTTTGTGCAAATCTCAACACTTCATTGAGCCTACCCCTTGACTACTCCATTTAAAATCATTGTTGCCTACATTCCCAGCCCTTCCAATTTTCCATTCCACCTATCACCTTCTAATATCCTAGGTAACTTTTGGGATCAGTTGTGTCTGATTCTTAGCAACCCCATGACTGTAGCCCACTGGGCTTCTCTGTCCACGGAACTTTCTAGGCAAGAATTCTGGAGTGGGTGCCATTTCCCTTTTCCAGAGGATCTTCCTGACCCAAGGACTGACCCCCAAGTCTCCTGCATCTCTTGCATTGGCAGGTGGATTCTTTACAGCTGTGCCACCTGGAAAGCCCTTAATGTACTTAATCATTATTTATTGTCTGTCTTCATTACTAAAGTGTAAGCCTCAAGAGGGCAGAGATTTTTGCCTATTATATTAACTGCCATGTTCCAAATGCCAAAAACTGTGCCTGGCATATAGCAAGTGTTCAATAAATATTAATTAAAGAAGGTATATATATATATAGTAAGTGACTTTATTAAGACTAGACATTACATTTTCATCAGTATGAAATATTTTTTCAGCTTCTATGGAAATAATAAGACTCTTTTCTCTTTTCATTCCCAGACAAGGTAAATTATATATTACATTTCCTAATAGTAGACTATCTTTGCATTCCTGAAATCAGTCCCAGTTAGTCATGGAGACCCAGGGATTGAACCCAGGACTCCTGCTTGGCAGGAGGATTTTTACCACTGTGCCGCAATGTTTCAAAGAATAACTGAGTTAATAAAAACATGCTAAGTGCCCATTTGAATGCAGAGTTCCAAAGAATAGCAAGAAGAGATAAGAAAACCTTCCTCAGTGATCAATGCAAAGAAATAGAGGAAAAAAATAGAATGGGAAAGACTAGAGAGCTCTTTAAGAAAATTAGAGATACCAAGGGAACATTTCATGGAAAGATGGGCTCAATAAAGGGCAGAAATGGTAGGGACCTAACAGAAGCAGAAGCTATTAAGAAGAGGTGACAAAAGTATGTAGAAGAACTATACAAAAAGATCTTCATGACCCAGATAACCACGATGGTGTGATCACTCGCCTAGAGCCAGATGTTCTGGAATGTGAAGCCTTAAGTGGGCCTTAGCAAGCATCACTATGAACAAAGCTAGTGCAGATGATGAAATTCCAGTTGCGCTATTTCAGATCCTACAAGATGATGCTGTGAAAGTGCTGCACTCAATATGCCCGCAAATTTGGAAAACTCAGCAGTGGCCCCAGGACTGGAAAAAGTCAGTTTTCACTCCAATCCTAAAGAAGGGCAATGCCAAATAATGCTCAAACTACCGCATGATTGCACTTATCTCACATGCTAGCAAAGTAATGCTCAAAATCCTCCAAGCCAGGCTTCAACAGTTCATGAACCATGAGCTTCCTGATGTTCAAGCTGGTTTTAGAAAAGGCAGAGGAACCAAACATCAAATTACCAACATCCGCTGGATCATGGAAAAAGCAATAGAGTTCCAGAAAAACATCTATTTCTACTTTATTGACTATGTTAAAGCCTTTGACTGTGTGGTCACAACAAACTAGAAAATTCTGAAAGAGATGGGAATACCAGACCACCTTACCTGCCTCCAGAGAAATCTGTATGCAGGTCAGGAAGTAATAGTTAGAACTGTACGTGGAACAACAGACTGGTTCCAAATCGGGAAAGGAGTACATCAAGGCTGTATATTGTCACCCTGCTTATTTAACTTATATGCAGAGTACATTATGCGAAATGCGGGGCTAGATGAAGCACAAGCTGGAATCAAGATTGCTGGGGGAAATATCAATCACCTCAGATATGCAGATGACACCACCCTTATGGCAGAAAGTGAAGAGGAACTGAAAGAGTCTCTTGATGAAAGTGAAAGAGGAGAGTGAAAAAGTTGACTTAAAACTCAACATTCAGAAAACTAAGTCCCATCACTTCATGGCAAATAGATGGAGAAACAGTGGAAACAGTGTCAGACTTAATTTTGGGGGCTTCAAAATCACTGCAGATGGTGACTGCAGCCATGAAATTAAAAGATGCTTGCTCCTTGGAAGAAAAGCTATGACTGACCTAGATAGTATATTAAAAGCAGAGACATTACTTTGCCAACAAAGTTCTGTTTAGTCAAAGCTATGGTTTTTCCAGTAATCATGTATGGATGTAAGAGTTGGGCTATAAAGAAAGCAGAGCACCGAAGAATTGATGCTTTTGAACTGTGGTGTTGGAGAAGACTCTTGAGAGTCCCTTGAACTGCAAGGAGATCCAACCAGTCCATCCTAAAGGAAATCAGTCCTGAATAATCATTGGAAACACTGATGCTGAAACTCCAATACTTTGGCCACCTGATGTGAAGAACTGACTAATTTGAAAAGACCCTGATGTTGGGAAAGACTGAAGGTGGGAGGAGAAGGGGACAACAGAGGATGAGATGGTTGAATGGCATCACTGACTGGATGGACATAAATTTGAGTAGGCTCTGGGAGTTAGTGACGGACAGGGAAGCTTGGTTTGCTGCAGTCCGTGGGGTCACAAAGAGTCGACATGACTGAGTGACTGAATTGAACTGAAGTGCTTTGAACAGCTCCTGGCATGCAGTAAGCACTCAATATATAAAGAAGGCTGAGCTCTGAAGAACTGATGCTTTTGAATTGTGGTGATGGAGAAGTTTTCTGAGAGTCCCTTGGACTGCAAGGAGATCAAACCAGTCAATCCTAAGGGAAATCAATCCTGAATATTCATTGGAAGAACTGATGCTGAAATTGAAGCTCCAATACTTTGACTACCTGATGTGAAGAGATGACTGGGAAAAAACCTGATGCTGGGAAAGACTGAAGGCAGGAGGAGAAGGGGGTGACAGAGGATGAGATGGTTGGATGGCATCACCGGCTCAATGGACATGAGTTTGAGCAAGCTCTGGGAGATAGTGAAGGACAGGGAAGCCTGGCGTGCTGCAGTCCATGGGGTTCCAAAGAGTCAGACATGACTGAGTGGATGAACGGCAACAATAATAGCAGCAACATGTTAGCTATCTTTATTATGACTTTATACCACATGCTCTGTGCTTGGATTTGTAGAAACAATAAGTATCTCACCGATGATAAGTATTATTCCTTAAGTTATTCATGGTCTGTTTGGAGCGTCAGAGAAACAAATATTCAGTTCTATCTGTGTGCTGGGAATGTGGTTGGAGGTGTGCTTGGGGCCATAGGCGGTTCAAGGGAGCAAGTGTTGGTGCTGAGAACCCTGAGTGGTCGGGACCAGGAAAACCCATGGACCCCCATGAAGGCAGAGGGGATGAACCTTGGGGAGGTGGGAAGCTGAGACACTGTGTATTCGAGAACTGTTTGCCTGAAGTGAAGGGTGTGAGGCTGGACTGATGTGAGATGAGGCAAATAAGGCTGGGTCTGGATGTTGGAGGCCTTTGTTGGCCAGAATAAGAGATGATCTGATCTATATCTTTCTTAAAGTTAAGAACCCCAGTTCCCCAAGGGTTAAAGCCTTTGAGGTATTCTAGAAGGGGAAGCCACATAGCGAAACCAACACGTACACGCATGAATGAGTGAGTAAACAAACGCCTTAAAAATCTTACTTTAATGGGAGAACGATGAATTGACCTGAGTTTCCTGAGAGCGGTGGCTCTCAGCTGGGTGATTCTGCCCTCCCTGGGGACATTACTCAGTGTCAGGAGACATGCCTGGTTGTTGTAATCGGGGTGGGAAGTGCTACTGGCACATACTGGCACCCACTATGTGGGTCCAAGCGGGAGATGTTGCTAAAAGTTCAAGGACATACACAGGACAGTCCCCAACGACACAAAACCATCAGGTCCAAAGTGTCAATAACGCTGATACTGAGAAACCTTGCTTAAAACCTGAGAAATAAGGCTGGAGCAGAAGGAGGTTCTGAGCAGCTTCATGCATATCTTTAATAACATGACAAGTATTTTGGAACTCACTGCACAGGCCATTAGGAAGCTAATGAAGGTTTTTGAGTAGAGAGCGATGGTGAAGGTTGTGTTCTGGAGGATTAATGTCTGTGTGGAGGGAACTCAAGGATTTCAGGACACTTAGGTGTACTGATTATTTTGAGCGGATGGTACTTGAAAAAACATCAAGTGCAGGGGGTTTGCTCTGAACTCCTCTTAGCTTCCTCAAGACAGATCCGCCAAGAGAAACTCAATAGTGATAGATCCCCTGCGGGGAGTTTTGTCCTCCAGGGAAGACTGAGTCACTGCAGGAGAGGAAACAAGAGGTTGAGGCCACACCTAGACACACTTTATCCCAAACTGCCACACTCCCCATCACGCAGAGTGAACAGAAGGGGGAGAAGTAGAAACAGGAGAGAGATTTCCTTTTCTTCGGCTCCAAAATCACTGCGGACGGTGACTGCAGCTGTGAAATTAAGACACTTGCTCCTTGGAAGAAAAGCTATTACAAACTTAGACAGCATACTAAAAAGCAGAGACATTATTTGCCAACAAAGTTCTGTCTAGTCAAAGCTATGGTCTTTCTAGCAGTCATGTATAAATGTGAACACTGGACCATTAACAAGGCTGAGCACCAAAGAACTGATGCTTTTGCGTTGCAGTGCTAGAGAAGACTCTTGAGAGTCCCTTGGACTGCAAGGAGAGCAAACCAGTCAATGCTAAAGGAAGTTAACCTTGAATATTCATGGGAAGGACTGATGCTGAAGCTGAAGCTCCATTACTTTGGCCATCTGATGTGAAGAGCCAACTCATTGGAAAAGACCGTGATGCTGGGAAAGCTTGAGGGCAGGAGGAGAAGGGGGTGGCAGAGGATGAGATGATTGGATGGCGTCATTGACTCAATGGACATGAGTTTGAGTCAACTCTGGGAGACAGTGAAGGATAGAGAAGGCTGGCATGCGGCAGTCCGTGGGGTTACAAAGAACTGGACATGACTTAGCAACTGAACAAAGACAACGATCATATCTCTCATCTGTTCTCCGAAGGGCCCATTTATCTGTCTTAAACATCATTTGCTCTCCTTTAAATTGCCTGCATTCTCCCTCCCCTTTTGCTATTAAGATGATATAAAGCTCTTGAATCTCACTGCTTCTTTGAATATTCACTCACCCCCTCCCTGTGATGTCCTTGTGCACATAATATTAAGAATTAATATATTTGTATCTTTTTCTCCTGTTAGTCTGCCTGTTGTCAGTTTATTTAGTAGATCCCCCTAATGAAACTAGCAGGATCGAGGCAAAGTCTTTCCTCCCATACAGGACACCAGAGGGTAGGAGGGATTGGAGGCAGAGAATTGTGTAGAAGGTTATTGCAATTGTTGAGACTCTAATGGTAAATCTAAGTGCTTGGGAGAAAATGGAGAGGAAAATAATGAAAGCTGATGGACGTTAAAAAAACCGGGAAAGGAAATTAGTGTGGGAGAAGAGAATGTGCTTCTTTTTTTTTTTTAATTAAATTTATTTATTTTTTTTTAATTACAATACTGTATTTGTTTTGCCATACATTGACACGAATCAGCCATAGGTTCTTTTAAAGAAAACATTAATATTAAGGTTAACAGTGCAGTTCATGCAGAAATATCTCATATGCAGAGAGTTGTGTCAACTGAAAAACCAAAACAAAACTGCACACCCTAAAGCTGAGAATCAGGCTTAAAGAATATTTATTTATTTATTTTTGGCTGCACTGGGTCTTCATTGCTTACTCGGGCTTTCTCTAGCTGTAGCGAGCAGAGGTACTCTCCAGTTGGCATGTCTGGGCTTCTCACTGCTGTGGCTTCTCTCGTTGCAGAGCACAAGCTCTGGGCTAGCAGTTGGGGTGTATGCATGGGTGTTGCCCCGTGGTGTATGGGATCTTGCTGGACCAGGGATCGAACTCATGCCCCTTGCTTTGGCAGGCAGATGATTCTCAGCCACTGGACTACCAGGGTACTCCAGGAATTGTGTTTTATTTAGGAGACTGTCTGAAGACTTAAGCCCAGGTGGCCATCTCTCCAGTAGTTCTGAGGGACTGCGCCAAAGAGTAAGGGAGAAATCAGGATATATGGGAATTTTTGCAACAATACCAGGTAGTTGGAATATCCAAAGATTACTGTTAATAAAAGAAAAGCCAGACATTTCAAGTCAATGATTTTAGCACTTTCTTACATATGTGAAGATGCAAGCGTCTGGGTTCATTGAGATTATTCCTCTGATAGGCATCTAATCTGTTTGCACCAGTATTCTGTTTTGTCTGTCCTGAATCTCCTGGGGGTTCACAGTGGTGGGGGAGGGCTGAGGCTACAGTGGCTGAGGGTTTGATGGCAGCAGCCTCTTTGGTTTCTAGATAGAGCAGGTGACATTCTCATCTTTAGATATGTGCTTAGGAAAGAAGCTTATAGGAGTCATCAGGCTAGAAGTGACCAGCAAAAGAGCAAAGGGCTAATTCTTTGGGTGGAAAGTGGTGGCAAGAGAAAAGCAGTAGCCTGAGAACTGAAGGCAATTCATGATGTCTCTTCCCTTTCCCTGTTTTATTTTTTTCCTTAAAGCCTCCATTTCTCACCAGTGTCATAAATGAGAAGAATGGAGACAGGTGCTATTTCCAGCTAGCCTGACTCCATTGGTATTCAAGATCCTTAAGTGACTGTTCATTACATTGATTAGCCAGGTGTTTCCAGGGAGGTTGACTCCCATCTGAGGACTTATCACTGAAAATTAGCCTGATCTTCAATGTTTGTAGTTATTTGGTCCTCCTCCAGTCTAGACGGTAGATTTGTATTCACAAAAGGAACATGGCCTGCAGCCTTTCCTTTCCCACTGTGTGCGCCAGCATGCCTGAGGTGTTGGCATTCTGTAGACTGTATTTTTTTTTTCTTTATAAGTCCAGTTACCTTGGAGTTTATTTAAACTAAGAGCAAAAGGTCATAATATTTTCGTGCAATATATACTTTGTTCTTTAAATAACAATTATTGTGACAAGTAACAGATATTATTAGGGAATGCTGCACTTGTGATCCATATAAAACACCAGCATTTTGAGTTGTACACAATTTAAAGAAATGTCCTGAACACTTTTCGAAATACTGTAATAGCCAATACATAGAGGTATGCCTTAGGTGGCCACAGGAATGCCGTTTAGAAAATAAAGAAAAAAAAAATCACACTGGAACTACTTAATTTCTTCAAAACCACTGAGCAAGAAAAGCAACATTGAACTTCCATACTGATTTTACATTACGTCTATATAGTACCTTGACTGAAACCCAAGAGTAAAAGTTAAGACTCTCCTCCTCTATTTCTGGTAAACAACTGCATGGTACACTTGGATGATTTTTTTCCCCAGGATTTTACCTGGGAGTGGCCTTTTAATTTTTCATTTAAAAGAGGGCAGGTTTGGCACTTTTATACTGATATCACCAATGTCAATATTTCTTGGGATCTCAGGAAGATTCATATTCTCTACAGCTGATACAGCATGGACTGGAGCTCCTGCTAAGCCAGCCTCAGATTTCTCCAGTTTATTTTATGCATCAATTTGTGTGACAATCTCATTCATGTTGGTCTCCAATACCATTCCCCCATCACTATTTCTGCAATATCGTGAACCTTGTCTACATGGGAAGGTAAATCCAGTTCACAGATGTTTTCAAAACAGTTGTCTAATGTTTCCACAAATACTTGAATTAGATCTAAAATGCCAAGTTCACTTTCTGAAGAATCCACACAGAAGACAAAATATAATATTGCACAATGTCTATAAATCAGTTTGTTGTCAGATCCTCCGATTAATAATCCTCCTTCTAGGAAACTGCAAACATTTTCATCTCTCTTAGATCCCAAATGGAATGTCTCCGGATGATTTGCTGTTGGGCATCTTCACTCTGCGATTCCGAGTCAGCGTTGGGTTGGGTTCTCCCCTACCCCTACTCCGGCGGCTCTCTAGCGATGATCTGTAGATTGTATTTCTTAAAATCTTATTTGGCCATGTCCCACGGCTTGGAGGACCTTAATTCCCTGACCACAGATTGAACCTCCCTCTTAGACAGTGAAAACATGGAGTCTTCCTAACCACGGGGCCACCAAGGAATTCTTTTGAATCTTGGTTACTGCTTCCCTGTGGTATCTCCTGTGTCTCACCAGTATTTTTCTCTCCCACAGAGCATATTAACCACAGAATTCTACAGTCTCTGCAAATCAAAAACTTGATCTGGGTGGATAGCAATGCAAGGAAGAAGGAAAGGGTGTTAAGAAAAAGAAAAGACAAATGTATTTGGTTAAAAAAGAGTAAGTGAATGATAGTCTCTCAGTCATGTCTGACTCTTTGCAACACCGTGGACTGTAGCCTTGCAGGCTCTTCTATCCATGGAAGTCTCCAGGCAAGGATATTGGAGTGGGTTGCCATTTCCTTTTTCATGAAAAAGGAGCAAAGCCTTTTTTTTTTTTTTTGAAAAAAATGTTAGTTTTATTACAGATTTAAACCTTGAGAAGTGAACTTACATGATCAGAATTACATAGTTTGTTACAGAGTTGAACTAGGGTAAGCGCTGATGAGGAACAGTTCTTTTATTCAATTTCAAATGTTGATTACTGAGTGCCCTCTAAATATCTGGTAATTTGTACAGAAAATTAATATGACTATCTATATTTTATAGATAAATGGACTTAAAAAGATCAAGCAGCTTAATCAAACAATTAGTCATAGATCAAACAACTAGTCATCAAAATCAAACAACTGGTAAGTTGTAGAGCTGAGATTTAAACTCAGGACTGTCTTACTCTAGTCCAGAGCCTTTTCTATTAGATCACAGTTAACTGCCTCCAACTGAACTTTCCATATTTTTCAAAGGAAATGTTATTCAGTTTGGGTTTAGTGGCTTTAACCTGTATACATTTCTTTCTTTCTTTTTTTAAGCAGTACATTTAAATTTTATTTTCAAAGGGTATCTCCACATTATACATACAGAAAAATAGTTCTCCTGTATTATTTGTTCTGAAAATTATTTTTGGAAAATAACTTACTTTAAACAAATTTTAAATTATGAAAATATGATAACACATTTACAGAAGACTTGGAAAATGCAGTTTACATATAGTTCCCTGTACATTACAATTTTTAGATGGATACATTTCTTAATTACAGATCCAGTTACTAGAGTTCTCAAGGTGTGTGGTAAGGAGATATATAGGTATATGAACACCTGTGGTAACATTTCAAAATACATATTCAAAACTCTGATACAATTTTAACTTTGGAGACTGAATAGAAATGTTGTTTTCATAAATGCTATAGAAAACAAAGCTTAACAACGTCCTTGGCTACTGAAAATATGCCAAAAATGGAGCAGAGTAAAGGCATTAAAATGACTTTTTTAGTCAAGAATTACACAGACCCTTAAGAAGGAAGGACATCCCACTATTTGTGACAGCATGGATGGACCTGGAGGACGTTATGCTAAGTGAAATAAGCCAAACACAGAAAGACAAATATGTATGTTCTCACTTATAGGTGGAATACGAGGTAGTTAAACTCACAGAAGCAGAGCAGAGCGGTCATCACCAGGGGCTCAGTGCAGGGGGAAATGAGGAGGTGATGGTCAAAGGGTACCAAGTGTCTCTATTTTAATGGCTGTCACTTATTTACTCAAAATTTAGTTTTCTTGTTTAAAAAATTATTTCTGAGAAACCATGCTGCAGTGAACAACTCTCTGCGTAGATCATTTTACACATATGTAGCCAGTACCACTGGAGAAGGCATGGCACCCCACTCCAGTGCTCTTGCCTGGGAAATCCCATGGATGGAGGAGCCTGATAGGCTGCAGTCCATGGGGTCGCTAAGTGTCAGACACAACTGAGCGACTTCACTTTAATTTTCACTTTCATGCATTGGAGAAGGAAATGGCAGCCCACTCCAGTGCTCTTGTCTGGAGAATCCCAGGGATGGGGGAGCCTGGTGGGCTGCCATCTGTGTGTTTGCACAGGGTCGGACACGACTGAAGTGACTTAGCAGCAGCAGCAGCAGCAGCAGCAACAAGTACCACTAGAGAATACATTCCTAAAAAAGAATTGCTGGGCCCAAGGGTATGTGCATTTGTAGTTTTGATAGATAGTGCAAGCAATTTTCCATAGAGATATACTCAGATTAACCTCCCACAATGTACAGGGTGGTTCTCATATTTAAACTTATTTTTTGTCCTTCTGATAGAGAAATCATAGCTTATTGAACTTTTCTTTTTACAGTGTGACTGAACATCTTTTCATATGTTCAAGAGACAGTTTAAGACATTTACGACATTCTTGGACTTTCCTGATGGTCCAGTGGCTAAGACTCTGAGTTCCCACTGCAGGGGGCTCAGGTTTGATTCCTGGTGGGGGACCTAGTTCCCACAGGCCACAATAAAGAGTCCGCATGCCACAATTAAAATCCTGCATGCTACAACAAAGATCAAAGATCCTGCTTGCCACAACTAAGGCCGGTGCAGCCAAATAAATAAATAATTAAAAAAAAACTTTGTAAAAAAAATTCACAATGCTCCCCAGTCTTGTGAATCCTTGGCAAGATCCAGTTTGTCAATAGGTCAGCTGAGTCAGTAGCTTCGTCTTGTTGGGCTGGACCTTAGCTTTCCTTCCTCTTGAGGATGTTTACTTAATCAGTGGGCCAAACTTTCCCTCTTCCTGTGGCTCTGAAAGAGCTCTCCCTGCACAGAGGGTATCTTGGCCTCCCCTGGCCTTTCTACCATCCTCTGCTGATGCAGTCCTTTCTCCCTCACTAGCATCACCCGCCTCAGATGGCCGATCTGTGGACGCCGGTCTTGGCCTCTGCTGCACTGACCCAACCTTTATCTCTGACTCTCTTGGCTGCCTGTTGTCATCCAGGCCCATCTGGAGTCCATTCTTTCCCTAGCCTGACTCCGGTCACCTACTTTCAATGCAACTGATGCTCTGAATAGCTCCCCAGAGTGATGACCTCTATCCCTTCTTTGAGAATATGCTATATCTACCCAGCACCGTTGTCTTGGTCAGTCCCTGCTATGACAAAATACCATAGACCAGGTAGCTTATAAATGACCAAAGTTTATTTCTCACAATTCTAGAAGCTGGAAAAATACAAGGTCAGGTCCGACTGGTTTGGGGTCTGCCAAGGGCCCATTTCCTGGTTCATAGATGGCTGTCTTTCCCCTGAGTCCTCACACGGCAAAAAGGGTAAAGGAGCTCTCTGAAGTCTCTTTGTGAGCCCATGAACTATAGTCTGCCAGGCTCCTCTGTCCATGGGATTCTCCAGGCAAGAATACTGGAGTGGGTTGCTGTTCCTGTCTCCAGGGGATCCTCCCAATCCAGGGATCAAACCCTGGTCTCTTGCACTGCAGGCAGATTCTTTACTGTCTGAGCCACCAGGACCCTTTATGAAGGCACTAATCCCAATTATGAGGGCTCCATCCTTGTTACCTATTTTCCTCCAAAGTCTTCACCTCCTAATACCAGCTCACTGGTGATAGGTTTCAACATGTAAATTTTGGTGGCAGACAGGGTTGGAATGGACACACATATTCAGTCTAGAGCAATTGTGCTGACTGTTAAGTGTTTTGCAGGAATTCTCTAAGTGTGTGTGTGTGTGTGTGTGTGTGTGTGTGTGTGTGTGTGGCGCGTGTGACTCAGTCCCATCTGACTCTTTGTGACTCCAGGACTGTATGTAGCCCTCTAGGCTCCTCTGTCCATGAAATTCTCCAGGCAAGAATACTGAAATGAGTTTGCCATTCCCTTTGCCTGAAGATCTTCCTGACCCAGGCATTGAACCCACATTTCCTGCATTACAAGCGGATTATGTACCCCCTGAGCTACCAGGGAATCCCCCTTTAAGTCTTTACAAGAACTCTGTTTTAAGGAGGAGGAAACTGAAGCTCAGAGAAGGTACATACACTCCTCAGGGGCAACAGGTGCAAATGGAGGAAGACTGAGGAAGGTGCTAGAGGAGTGAGAACTCTGTCTCTCCTTTGCTCTAAAGTTCATGCTGTCCATTGCCCCAGTGATGGTGCTAACCAGATCTTGACTTCTGGGGTTTGCTGTTGGTTACTTTCTGGGGCTTGCCATGTGTCTCTCCAGTTCATGTACACCTTTCTCTCTCTCAGTCTATTAAAAAATGTCTTCTTCTGCAAAATGGCCGGATCTATTTTCAGGGTGATGAGTAGGAGGGAGAAATCACTGCACAGGCCCCTAGCTCAGGGGCTGTAGCCCAGAATGACTCAGGTCTTGAGGTTTACCCTTCAGACTTCCTCTTCCTAAGGCACCTACGCGCTGGGGTCGAAGGCTGAGGAGGGAGTGGAGAAGGATGGGGAAGGGTGTTGTACCAGGGTCCAGCCCTGGTGGATCCAGGGTAATTTGAAGCAGGGACGGAATTGGCGTCTTAGGAAAGAATTATTTAATTAGAAATATAAAGAGAGATTAAGAAAGAATAGTGTAATAGGAAAATTTAGTGGAGAAAAGATGCTGAATAACTTGGTTTACGTGGAAAGCTAATAAAGTTTCAAGACAAGAAACTTGCACCACCTACATAGGCCACTGGTGCCTGCTTGAATAGTGGAGGGTGCCCCGCCTTGGGCTCCCTCTCGCATGGGTCTTAGAAGCCAGCGTAAGTAAGTAGACATAGTGAAGCTCCACGCTCCAGATGGGAATTCAGCCAGAAAAGAAGAGAAGCAGAAAAGACTGCATGGGGGAAACCAGTCTTTCCAGTGACTGGCCCATCTTTTATTGTCCGGGGAAAGCTTTTTATACTTTTGGTTGTACATAGAGATCAATGGATAATACAAAGTTATGCAGCGTCAGCAGCCCTGACTCTTATTGAGACCAGGCTTTCTCTCTGCATACCTAGCTGTATACACAAGTCTTAGGTGATTTACATCATCTTCTGGCCAGGAGGCCTGTTAACATTCTATGGCCCTTTTCTGATAAGGGTCTGTCAACCAGAAAACTTATTTGCCTTAAAAGTGTTGTTCTTACTAAAGTCTGGTGCCACTCTCAGAAAGCACTAATTAAGGTTACATTCTTATGTAGCAAGGACACAACAATTTATAACAAGGAAAGATGAGTACAGTGATTTATAACTCAAAAGTCTAGTATTGCTAACATCAAAACTACTATATTCCTTTTTCTATATCCAAATTACATTGATTAATATCCTCCAGGTGCCTAAAAGATAAAGAATATGGAGGCCTGGCAGCAGTCATTGACTTAACAATGAAAACCCATCACCAGTATAATTCTTAGCTCTTTAGAAAAGGCTCTATATCTTTAAGATGTTTTAAGCTGCATGCCTCTTGCGGTTGAGGGGCTGTAAACAATCACAAGTTGTAAAAGTCTCTAACTGTCACGCAAGTTAGAGAGCCATCAGAGGGGTTTGAGCTGAGACACTCCTTTCATATGCAGGACACCAGCTGGAGCTCTAAGTTAACTTTTTCCAGAGAAAGGTGGTTGGGGATAGCCCCCTGTAATGTCAGAAGAGTGTAGTATAGCAGACAGTAAACAGAGAGATTTTGGTTTTGGGATAGATGCTGAGGTGGAGGGACCCCTTGAGACCTGACTTGCCTTGCCCCATCAGGTCTCTCCACATGACCTTGTCATGGGTGGGATGGATCTCCTTTGCTGGCTCCCAGCAGTATCACATCGTAGAGAACCCATTACTCCATTCTGCACTCACTCCCTCTCCCACCTGGGCTGGCGTGCCCCTCCTTCCCAGATGCCTCCCTCCCTCACCGGGGATTATTCTCTCAGAAGCCTCTTTATTCTCCTTGCAATCAATCTGGCGTCTGTCAGGCAACCTAGGGCATCAGATCCATGCATAGGTAGGTCGCTTATACCATGTGGTCCCAAAAGGCCTCCTCACCTCAAAAGGTTCTATCAAGTCAGGGGCTGCCCCTAGATCATTGTTTAAGGGTCTGTTAACCTTGCAGTGCAGAAGAGGCTCAGTCTGTGCTGAACATTCCGAAAGGCCAGCTACACATACAGATATGCCTGGGCCTTAACCATGGCTCCATCAGACCCTCCCTTAACATAATCTGCCCCATCCTCTAGGCCCTGTTTTATGGTCTTGCTTGGACAATGGACCAAACAGTCTATTAAAATTGACTTAACTTTTGCTTGTATTTCTGTCTTTGGTCTCTAGTATCACTGTTTCCTTTTTTACTTTTTTTTTCATTTCATTTAACTATTGTTGATTTATAACACTGTGGTGGTTTCAGGAGTACAACTTCAGATTCTTTTCCATTGTAGGTTATTACAAGATATTGAATGTAGTTGCTTCTGCTATATGGTAGGTCCTTGTTGTTTATGTGTTTCTGTTAATCCCATAATCCTAATTTACCCCTCCCCCTTGCCTTTTCCCTTTGGTGACCATAAGTTTGTTTTCTATGTCTGTGAGTCTGTTTTTGTTTTGTAAATACGTTGATTTGTATTTTAAGATTTCTCACGTAAGTGATACCTGTGTTGCCTCCGCTGGACTTGGCTGACTCTATATGGTAACCTCTAGGTCCATCCAGCACAGTCTCTTAATTGTCCATCTGCTCTCAGTGCCACTGCCTTGGGCAGCTGCTACTTCACTGGCTCATTCCAACAAACTGGATTCCTTCCTTCCCAGTGCCCTTCTCAGATACACACACATACACCCTTGAAAGATCCAAGATTTTTGGAGACAAAAAGTCCTTTCCAATAGAAGCTTTATTTTGTAACTTGGGGCACCAACAGTCTGGCTGGAAGTGAGGTGCTGTGGAGGAGCTGGGTCTAGTGGATGGATGCAAGGTGGGAGCAGTGACCTTGGGGACTTGATAGCCAGCTTCTACTCTGCTCACTTGAGTTCTTCAGGGAAATCACTTTGCTCTCAGAGCCTCGTGTTTTCTCATCTGTGAATGATGAGACTGGACTAGCTGGTCTCTGGACTTGTGAAAGGAGAGGGAGACTGTTGTCAGTCTTCATGAGAGCAGGTTAGCAGGGGCACCAACTTCCAGGCACAGAGGGAAGAGAATGCATCTTTTCCTTACACAGTCTACCCCAGGCTCTCAGTCTTGGCCTTATTGACATTTTGGACCAGATAATTCTTTGTTATGGGGGTAGTGGTTCATGTATATTGTAGAATGTTTTACAGCGCCCCCAACCCATACCAGTAGAATCCCCTCTCTAGTTGTGACAATCAAAAATATTTTCAGGCATTGCCAAATATCCCATAGGATTGGGTCAAGATCCCTTCCAGTTGAGAACTACTGGTCTACATTATGCAAGGCTTCCCTGGTTGGCTCAGGCAGTAAAGAATCTGCCTGCCATTGAAAACCCAGGTCAGTCCTTGAGTTGGGAAGATCCCCTGGAAAAGGGAATGGCAATCCACTCCAGTATTCTTTCCTGGAAAATTCTATGGGCAGAGGGGCCTGGGGGTCTACAGTCCATGCGATTGCAAAAAGAGTTGGACATGACTGAGAGGCTAACACTTTCACTTTCACCCTATGCAACTTGTATAGATTTTCTTCCTGGAATAAAGTCTTTCTTCCAAGAGAACCAGAGTGTAGACCACAAAGGGTACTACTGCCTTCCTCTGTAGGTTGTAACCTGAGGGCTGTGGACACTGATCACAGCAAGTTTAGTTGTGGTGGGCTTATTTTCATTTCTCTGTATTTGCTCTGATCTTAAGCATCTTTACACTGGCTACCTGGGAAAAAGTGGTGTCTAATGAGTGTTTGAAGCTCTGAAAGAGATGAATGTTGGCCTATGAATGAATGATACGTTTCCTCTAAATTATTTTTTTTAATTTTGGAGAGAGAGTTCAGTTCAGTTCAGTCACTCAGTCGTGTCCAACTCTTTGCGACCCCATGAATTGCAGCATGCCAGGCCACCCTGTCCATCACCAACTCCCGGAGTTCACTCAGACTCATGTCCGTTGAGTCAGTGATGCCATCCAGCCACCTCATCCTCGGTCGTCCCCTTCTCCTCCTGCCCCCAATCCCTCCCAGCATCAGAGTCTTTTCCAATGAGTCAACTCTTTGCATGAGGTGGCCAAAGTACTGGAGTTTCAGCTTTAGCATCATTCCTTCCAAAGAAATCCCAGGGCTGATCTCCTTCAGAATGGACTGGTTGGATCTCCTTGCAGTCCAAGGGACTCTCAAGAGTCTTCTCCAACACCACAGTTCAAAAGCATCAATTCTTCGGTGCTCTGCCTTCCTCACAGTCCAACTCTCACATCCATACATGACCACAGGAAAAACCATAGCCTTGCCTAGACGGACCTTAGTCGGCAAGGTAATGTCTCTGCTTTTGAATATGCTATCTAGGTTGGTCATAACTTTTCTTCCAAGGAGTAAGCGTCTTTTAATTTCATGGCTGCAGTCACCATCTGCAGTGATTTTGGAGCCCCCAAAATAAAGTCTGACTCTGTTTCCACTGTTTCCCCATCTATTTCCCATGAAGTGATGGGACCAGGTGCCACGATTTTAGTTTTCTGAATGTTGAGCTTTAAGCCAACTTTTTCACTCTTCTCTTTCACTTTCATCAAGAGGCTTTTTAGTTCCTCTTCACTTTCTGCCATAAGGGTGGTGTCATCTGCATATCTGAGGTGATTGATATTTCTCCCAGCAATCTTGATTCCAGTTTGTGTTTCCTCCAGCCCAGCGTTTCTCATGATGTACTCTGCATAGAAGTTAAATAATCAGGGTGACAATATACAGCCTTGATGTACTCCTTTTCCTATTTGAAACCAGTCTGTTGTTCCATGTCCAGTTCTAACTGTTGCTTCCTGACCTGCATACAGATTTCTCAAGAGGCAAGTCAGGTGGTCTGGTATTCCCATCTGTTTCAGAATTTTCCACAGTTTATTGTGATCCACACAGTCAAAGGCTTTGGCATAGTCAATAAAGCAGAAATAGATGTTTTTCTGGAACTCTCTTGCTTTTTCGATGATCCAGCAGATGTTGGCAATTTGATCTCTGGTTCCTCTGCCTTTCCTAGAACCAGCTTGAACATCAGGAAGTTCACGGTTCACGTATTGCTGAAGCCTGGCTTGGAGAATTTTGAGCATTACTTTACTAGCATGTGAGATGAGTGCAATTGATCAGTAGTTGGAGCATTTTTTGCATTGCCTTTCTTTGGGATTGGAATGAAAACGGACCTTTTCCAGTCCTGTGGCCCCTGCTGAGTTTTCCAAATTTGCTGGCATATTGAGTGCAGCACTTTCACAGCATCATCTTTCAGGATTTGAAACAGCTCAACTGGAATTCCATCACCTCCACTAGCTTTGTTCGTAGTGATGCTTTCTAAGGCCCACTTGACTTCACATTCCAGGATGTCTGGCTCTAGATGAGTGATCACACCATCGTGATTATCTGGGTCATGAAGATCTTTTTTGTACAGTTCTTCTGTGTATTCTTGCCATCTCTTCTTAATATCTTCTGCTTCTGTCAGGTCCATACCATTTCTGTCCTTTATCGAGCCCATCTTTGCATGAAATATTCCCTTGGTATCTCTAATTTTCTTGAAGAGATCTCTAGTCTCTTCCCATCCTGTTCTTGGAGAGACAAGGAGACTGTAAACTGACTCCAAGAAGTTTATCTTAGTTGACACTCCAAAACATCTAATCATTGCTCTAGGCTGCCTGTGATAAGATAGGAGAGCCTTCACTTTGAGGAGCCTGAGTGCTGGGTGGGGCTGGTTAGACAGAGCATTAGCCACAAAGCAGCAGGATTTTGAAGCTGTGTTCAACAGTGGAAGCCAATGTAACCAACCCACAGACCTAGGTCACTACAGAGCGCAGATCTATGAACCAGGAGGAATCAGTTTGCTCCTCCGGGTGAGGGGTCGGGGGTGGGAATCACTCAACACCACCTGAACAGATCCAGCTTCCAAAGGGTTCCAAGAAACACCACCCTCATGGGATGCAGGTAAACTGTGAGACTGGCCCCCATCCCTGCACACAGTGTGCCTGTCAAGAGATCTGAGGTCAGACTGCCTTTCCGGGGTCAGCCTTGAGGGAGAAGGTGCTGGGAGGAGACTTCATGACAAGGTCAAGTGCAGCCTGTGGGGTGAGTCGGGAGGCTGGTGGGGAAGACACCAGATCTGGCTGTGAAGCCCGGAACTCTTTCCCTTGGAGTTACTGGTTCTCTAGGGGGACTTCATATATTTTTAGCAAGAGCCCCCAGTACCATCTCATCTGCATTCATCTGGTTCTTCCCTTAGTAATTTCTCCTCCTTACCCAAATTCTCACCCCAGACCTGCAGCCAGTCTGGTTTGTGATTCCCCTGGGCTGACATTGCAGGTCAAGAGGAGATGGGGGGTGGCAGTGTCTGGACATACAGATGCTAGGAGTGTTAGAAGTGGGGCATTTCTATAGCTTTTATTCCCTCATTTGCCTCCCAGTCAGTCTCTATATCTCACTTGTAAGAACTACTATTATGAACTCTGGGTTTTTCCTATAGCACTGCTCTCCGCACCTACCTGAACCTCTTATTTATTTATTTTTAAAATTTCTTTTGGTCATGCTGTGTGGCATGCGGGACCTCAGCTCCCCTGACCAGGGATCAAACCTGTGCCCCTGAGCCCACACCCCCTATATTGGCAGTGAGGAGTTTTAACTACTGGACCACCAGGGAAGTCCCCACCTCCTCGAACTTCTGATTGTCCTTTAAAGCTTAATTCAAGGCTACCTCCTCAGGAAAGACTTCCTATCACCTCAGTCTGACCTGGAGTCCCTCATGTATGCTCCTATGACATCAGCACTCCGTCTTTGAAGTCTGATCCTTTTTACTCTGTGTCTGTTTTCATGCTTGTCTTTCCTCACCATTTGCTGGATTCCTTAAAGACAGAAATTAAATCTTCTATCTCTGTATGCTTTAGACATTTCAGCATTAGCCCTAATTTATTAACAAATAGTCCTACTATTTATTTGGTAGGCTATAAACAAGTATCTGTTGACCAAATCAATAAAGATAATTTAGAAAGCCCATCAGAACTCCTGGGTGGAGTTTTCAAAATATACATTGCTAGATCCACCCCTGGACATACAAATCCTCCAGGTCTGGACTGGGGTTCATGGATCTGCCTTTTGAAAAAGCCTCATAATCATTTTGGGGTTCACCCATGGTTAAAAACCACAGACTTCATTAGATCTATTCTACTCACTCTGAAGCTAGAGGGGGAAGGGACTCATCTAATATCATGCAGAATTGAACTAAGTTCTCAAATATCCCTACCAGCAATCATGCCCTTTCTTCTACTTTCTTAAAAAAAGAAAATAGAAATGTGTTAGGAAGAAGAGATTTGATGTGAGGCAGAAACAAAATATCGGGATGAGATGAAAGTTCTCTGGCTCAACAACAATAATTACCATTAATGATAATAAACCCCATTGTGGTTGGAAGGATAGACATTACTAACGATGGAGCAGATGTTTGGGAGAAAAACTGCAGCACCACTCAGCTGGTGACAGTCAGGGGAGTGATACAGCCCCGATCGCCCTGCTTCCCTGCTTGTGAGGCGTGTGGACCGCATTTGCCTCAATAAACATCCATACATAGAGCCATTCTTGGATTGTTGGAGGAGGGAGGGGTGCAGAGTGCCTTTAGTCCTGTGATCCCATTTTAGAGAAGAGGAAACTGAGGCTGGGGGGTGGGAGTGACCTCAGGAGCTGCAGCCAGTTAATGGAAAAACTGGGCCTGTAATCTAGTTCCTAACTCTTTGCCAAGTATGTACACACTGATTATTCTTGAACAAAGCAGTTAAATGTTTTCAGGTTGATTCCCTCAGGAGTCCCCCAAAACGTACACTTCAACCTGATCTTTTAACCTAGCAATTCAGATTTGATGGAGCCAGGGTTTCCACCATAAGGAATTCAACTTCCTCTTGGAGGTATTCTGCCTGTCCACTCAACTGGGCCTCCTTGGACCACTTGAGGGTAAAGTGAAAGTGAAATTTGCTCACTTGTGTCCAACTCTTTGTGACCCCATGGACTATACAGTCCATGGAATTCTCCAGGCCACAACACTGGAGTGGGTAGCTGTTCCCTTCTCTAGGGGATCTTCCCAATCTAGGGATCAAACCCAGGTCTCCTGCATTGCAGGTAGATTCTTTACTCACTGAGCTATCAGGGAAGCCCCCACTTGAGGGTATGGCCTTTGAAATTCCACAGGACTTTGTCAACAAAGGTCTGTCTAGTCAAAACTATGGTTTTTTCAGTAGTCATGTATGGATGTGAGAGTTGGACCATAAAGAAAGCTGAGCACCGAAGAACTGATACTTTTGCGCTGTGGTGTTGGAGAAGACTCTTGAGAGTTCCTTGGACGGCAAGGAGATCTAACCAATCAATTCTAAAGGAAATCGGTCCTGAATATTCATTGGAAGGACTAATGCTGAAGCTGAAACTCCAATACTTTGGCCACCTGATGTGAAGAAATGACTCATTTAAAAAGATCCTGATGCTGGGAAAGATTGAAGAGAGGAGGAGAAGGGGATGACAGAGGATGAGGTGGTTGGATGGGATCACCGACTCAATGGACATGAGTTTGAGTAGGCTCTGGGAGTTGGTGATGGACAGGGAAGCTTGGTGTGCTGCAGTTCATTGGTTCACAAAGAGCTGGACACGACTGAGCGACTGAACTGAACTGAACTGAGGTATTCTCACTTGTTTTGACCCTAGTCTTCATGATTTGAAGTGGACATTACCATCTGTCACCTTTAAGTCTGGAGGAACAAGCTTGTTACTCCGATCACAATTACCTGCACGCTTCCAAAAACTCACTTTCTCTGCTGCTTCCAATGATTTGCTCCACCTTAAGTGCTTCTTCATGTTAACATCTCCACTTACCAAAATCCTTCCCATCCATAGAAGCCTCACCCGTGTTCCTGTCCCCGGTGAGGCAGCTTTGTCCATTCTCTGGGGTCTTAGAGCTCTCCTCCCTTTCAGCGCTTGCAGGAATGTGTATCGTCCACACAAGTCCTTTGGTGTGTGTCACGCTACCTTGTTTTAGGGCTGGGGACACTGTTTTCCCTGCTGGGTGACAAGCCCCTGGGACTGCAGTACATGCGAGTTATTAATTCTCTGCAGAGTACGTGCTGCGGGGTAACTCAAATCAACAGACGCTGTTGTGCTTTGTGTGGTGCTCCCTTGGGACTTCTTGTTATGGGGAAAATAAATGTACTTATTGTTCAAAGCTCCTTTTATTTGGGTTTGCGCTTCCCTGTAGCCAAAAGCTGCATGACTGATACATACACCACTTAAGTAAATAGATGTGAGGGTGGACACAGGGTTTTTCTACCGTCTATTTTGATTTGAAGGGTAAATGAAGGGGAATGAGGGAAAGGGGGAGTGAAGAATCAGTGTGTGTGTATGCATGTGCACGTGCGTGCATGTGTAAAAGCACAAAGCTAAAGAAAGCATAGAGAGAATGTGTACCTGTGGGAGAAGGCAGGAGAGAGGAGGACATTTAATTAGAAGCAGATGAAAATAATGAACTCCTCGTGCAGAATGACTCCACTGTGGAGTGTTCAAATCTAGATATTCTTTTTAAAATAAGCATTTCTCGAGTGCCCCGGCTTGGCTTGGGTTCGCTAGTAACACTCTATTTCTTAAAACTTCAACTCACCTCATCCAAACCAGTGCTTCCTAACATGAAATTTGATTTTACTCTCAATAGATAAGGAAAATAGTTTTTATTCTCCATTTAGGTTAGAAGCAATTCTGGCAGCAGTTCCAACACTCCTCAGGGCACCAAGAATAACCAGCAGCTTATCTTTGTGAAGGTCTTTTGGGGGCCCGTTTCTCATTCTCTGGGATTTTTCTTTTCTAGCCTTCTGAATTTTCTTTCTTTTCTTTCTTTTTTTTTTTTTCAGTTTTCATTTTTTTTCATCACATCTGTCTTCTTTGACTTTCCTCCACGGTTTCCTTTTCAAGGTCTCACATTTATTCCTTCCTGGAATGAGCATCTCATGTTAATGGAGGGGGTAGATTTGGGGTCCTCAGAGTAACAGGAGAGCAGTTTGGTAAAGTAGAGAGGTTCTTGGATGAAGGCACAGGAGTCTGGGTTTGCGTGCAAGGTTTTATCACTAACAGGCTGGGTGACCTTGGGCAAAATCGCAACTTCTTGGTATTGGCTTAGGGCCCTTATCTCTAAAGAGAAGGATTTGACCAGTATGCTCTCCAGGCATTAACTTTTTGTGCCGTTTATAAAAATACAGCTGTATTTAAGAAGTGAGTTTTGCCCTGGTACTTGGAAATATGGGTCTTTGGTGATAATTAGAGCTGGCTTTAAAAGTCGTTTTGTGTTCTGCAACTTTGTGGTTACTTGAGCTTTCTAAATGAGGGCTGGGATTTGGGACCAGCATTTCCCAGGTTGTCATCCATCAAACATGAGAAATTTTTCCAGATAGGAGCCTACTCTGAAAGAAACAGGGAGATAGAATAGTAACAATCCTTGATTTGTGCATGTGTTTTTAATTGTGGTAAAGACACAAAACATAAAATATATCCTATTAACTACTGTTTAAGTGGACAGTACAGTATTGTTAGCTCTCATTGCACTTGAATTTCCAGAACTGTTTCATCTGACATGACTGTAACTCTATTCATTGCATAGCAACTCCTATGCCCTCTCTCCCCCAGCCTCTGGAAACCACATTCTACTTTCCATTTCTATCAGTTTAGATACTTCTTATCAGGGGAATTCATACAGAATTTGCTTTTCTGTGGTTGCCTTATTTCACTTAGCACGTCTATAAGGTTTATTGTGTTATAGAATGTCACAGACTTCCTTCTTTTAAAAGGCTGAGTAATATTCCTTGACTTGTATTCTAAACTAGACTTTTTCCTGAGTCTTATACAAATAAAAATAAACCAGATATTTTGTCTCAACACACTTTCCTGCTCTTGTGGGTGGTTCATGGTGCCCTCACCAGTGTAAAAACTTTTTGGGCATATTGGCCTAGTACCCACTCACATATAAGGATGGTTCTCTTTACCCCTGATGTGTTCTCAATGTTGCATGATTTTTTAAAAAAACTATTTTTCATTAGAGCTGTTGTTCAGTCACTAACTCATATCTGAGTCTTTGTGACCCCCCATGACTGCAGACACTGTCCAGTGATTTTGGAGCCCAAGGGAAAAAAAATCTGACACTGTTTCCATTTTTTCCCTATCTATTTGCCGTGACGTGATGGGACTAGATGGCATGATCTTAGCCTTCTGAATGTTGAGTTTCAAGCCAGCGGTTTTACTCTCCTCTTTCACCCTCATCAAGAGGCTCTTCAGTTCCTCTTCACTTTCTGCCATTCGAATGGTAATATCTGCATATCTGAGGCTGTTGATATTTATCCTGGCAATCTTGATTCCAGCTTATGATTCATCCAGCCTGGCATTTTGCATGATATACTCTGCATAGAAGTTAAATAAGCAGGCTGACAATATACAGCTTTTTCTAGAGTTAGGTTTTACATAGCAGAAACCTTTGTCTATAAACATGGCCTTTTAAATGGAATGGAATGATCCGACCTTTTGGGACAATCTAGATTCTTGTCTTGACTCTGCACATCCTTGGGCAAACATCTTCCCAACGTGGGGCTCAGTTTCCTCATCTGTAAAATGGAGATGTGAGAGTAGATCAGTTGTCCTCATCAAGGGTCATTTTCCCCTTCAGTGGACATTTGGCAATGTCTGAGGACAGATGCTACTGGCGTCTACTGAGTAGGGGCCAAGGATGCTGGCCTCCAGGGCCCAGGAGAGGCCTCCTTCCTCCTCACTGAAGAGCTATCCAGCCCCAAATGTCCACAGTGCTGAAGCTGACAAGTCCTGGGCTAGCTAATGTCTACCATCTCTAAAATGCCACAATGCTTTCCATCTCTTTATTTCCCTTCATACTCTCATTGGCTTGGGCCTGAAACACAAGTATAAAGTAGGAGAATTTGTTTACCCTCTCTCTTCTCCTTTCATACACTGTCCTTCCCAAGCTTTCATTCTCTTTCCCTTTCCTTCACTGTTTCATCATAATGTGGGCTGGGTTTAAGAGGCGTATTCATTTGAACAGAGTTGAAACTCTGGCTCAAGGGAGGAAGACCTCTGATCAGCCTAGGTCTTTGCCCCCACATGGCTTCCTTCTCATGCTTTGAGTCCATGTGTGACCACCCCTCCTCCCCCTTAACCTGCCCAGTTATGTCAGCTGGGAGTACACTACAGTTTACTTTCAAAGCAAGATGATGTTTACTTTCCAGCTGCTGTTAGATTTTGCTCTTTATGTTTTGCTACCCTCGCAGTCCCTGTCTAACCCAGAATTTTAATGTGTAAAAGTAAAATAATCGGTCTATCTGCCTATGTGTACTTACTCCAGAGAACTAAAGATACTCCTTGTATATAACCTTGTCTTTAAGGCAATCTTTAGTGATCTCTGGCATGTCTTCTATAATAGAAATACATTAACTATTCAAGCACATAAGCCAGAGTCTATGTGCAATCTTTGATAACTCCCTATCTCTCATCTCTCAGACTGAATCCATCTCCAAGCCCTATTGATTTTGCCTCCTAAACATCCTCCAAATCCCACCACTTAATGCCCCCTCTGTCAGTAAGTGAAAGTGAAGTTGCTCAGTCATGTCTGACTCTTTGCAACCCTGTGGACTGTAACCTACCATGCTCCTCCGTCCATGGGATTCTCCAGGCAGGAGTACTGGAGTGGGTTGCCATTTCCTTCTCCAGGGGATCTTCCCAACCCAAGGATCGAACCCAGGTCTCCAGCATTGCAGGCAGTAACTCCAGGGCAAATTCCTATCACCTCAGCCTGGACCACAATCATCTACTCTTGACCACTCCAAACAAACCCTTCTTAGCCCCCTCCAGTCTTCTCTTCACATTGAGACAAGAGCCACCATCTCAAAACAGAAACAAGAGCACATCAGCCTCCACTGTAAAATCCTTCACTGGCTTCTTACCCCACTGACTGAGGACAAAGGCAGAGCTCATTTCCCGGGCCTTTATGATCGCTCTTGGATCCTGCAGAATCCTTCTCTACTCTCTTCCCTCTGCCCCCAGCTGCTTCTCTGGACACTTCTTCTCCTGCTGCTTCTCCCTTTTTTGGTAATATTTATCTATTTGGCTATGCCAGGTCTTGGTTGTGACGCCAGGGACCTTTGATGGTCTTTGGAACATGCAGGGTCTTTACTTGTGTCCTGTGACCCCTTAGCTGCAGCATGTTTGTGGCCTGTGACCCTTTAGTTGCGGCATGTAGGATCTAGTTCCCTGACTACAGGTTGATCCTGGGCCCCAGCATTAGGGACATGGAGACTTAGCCACTGAACCACCAGAGAAGTTCCTTCTACCACATTTTCCTCATTATTTTCTGTTCTAGTGAGAATGGCCATCTTTCAATCCCCGGAACTCTTCGTGTTTCTTCCCATCTCAGGGCTTTCGTGCAAGATTTTCTCCTATTCTCTCCTCCCTCACTCCAACTTCCTGTCTTAAGGTGGGTTCTCCAAGAAGTCTTCTCCTGACATTGGAACATGAGTTTGTCTAGTTGGTGTGAGAAGTGGTCCAGAAAGCGCTGGTAAGGGAGTCAGGGAAGGGAGATGAGCTGGAGATGAAAGGAAGCCAAGGCTAGATGCAAGGATGAGGAGGTTCCTGGTGAGGACGGTGAAGCTCAGTTTCACCAGGGACTTCTAGAAGGTGGTGCAGATCACGCTTGGAGTCGTCCAACCTGGGGCCTTAGGAAGTTGAGATGTTTGTGCTCCTGGGAGTGTCAACTTTCTAGTCCTCCTACCTTGCCCTGTTAAGGACTAAGACCACCCTATGGCCGGAGAAAGCCCTTGGGCAGAGCACTGACGTCATCGGCTACACCACGTGCCCTTCTTCACTAAGTTAATTTCTATTCATTCTTGGATTGCAGTTCAATCATCACTCTTTCAGGAAGCCTCTCCAGACCTTACTGAGAAAGTGAAGTGCCCTAATTATCAGCTCTTCTGGCACCATGGTCCTGTGTAACACCTGTGATTCTTTCATTAGTCACACTGTGTAGCCTACCGTAGTCTCTACCACTACACTGTAGGCAACACAAGGACAGAGACTGGGTCTATTTTTACTCCCCTGTGTCTATGCTGCAACCACAGTGCTCAGCCCAGGCTTTGTGAAATGAGTGTGAATGTTCTTTAATTTTATTCTTTTCCCCTGTAACTGAATATACAAATTTTCTTTTATTTATACTCTTAAACACATTTAACAATTCCCATTTTTGTTTGGATTATATTTTTGTGCTATCCTTTTTATACTAGGATTTGTCTTAAGTTATAGAAAAATCATAAAGGTAAAAAATTCTAAACAAGTTCTGAAACATTGCTGTATAGACATAGACAGAGGTGTTTAGATACAAAATTACTGATCGCCAGGCTCTGTTATCTTAATATGGCTCAGTTTTGCCTGAAAGGTGATTTTGACGTGTTGCTCTTGGAAAAGAGTGTGAGTTCTACAAAACTGTAATGAGTGAAAGTTAGGGGCTGAACTGTGTGTTCACTGATCTACTCTGTGATTCAGAGTAGAACCAGTCCATAATAACTGTGCAGCCCAGGATAACTTTGGGGGTATGGGCTATTTCTTTTAAGGAGAAGCTTCTGTTGCTTTGGTGAAAGGCAGATGCAATTGCTTCTTGGGAGTACATTAGCTGGGTCTCCAACAGAGACTACTGTAAGTGGGAAAAATGGGGCAAAATACAGGAAAGATGGAATGGGGAGTCTGTTCAGTGGATCAGATTAAAATAAATATAACAGGTCACTTTCCTTCACATTCTTTCTCTCTTTCTTATTCTCATTTCCTTCCCCTCTCTTCTTTGACTCTGTCTAGGTTTTCCATATTTTCTTGGGTTATACCCAGGTTACTTCCATGTCAAAGAAAAGATGAGCACTGATATCCCCATGGGCTTCTTGAGTAGGGTAGTGTTAATCTAGCAAGTCTCAGTAATAAGAGAACGTCTCTCTCCTAGTACCCAAGTACCAGGGAATTGATTGGTTTTGTCTGAGTCATGTATCTGTTGCTTGGACCAATCCCTGTGGTATGTGAAAAGGAATACCATGATTGGTGAGCTTGGATGGAGGGTATGAGTGGCAGCCCCCCAGAACTACGTGGAAGGAAGAAAGAAGGTTGCCATTACTGAAATAAGAGGAGGATGCTGGCCACAGAGGAACAACAGATGCCCCTGTAAAAGGAATGAATTTGATTTTTCATTAATTTTTCATTTGGACACTAATCCATTTATTTAAAAATTACCTAGTGATTCTCTTATTAGGACCGAATACTGTCAGATATAGAAACCAAAGATCATTTCCCATCTTAGGTAACTCAATATGGTGGAAGAGATGGATAAGGAAAGAGTTATAATAGGTATCAGCTTTCATTTATTAGAGTAATGCAACTGCAAGACATTAAAAACTTTTTCTTAAGTCTATCCAAAGAAGCTGAGAGCTACCCTGACAATGAGAACCATATTTAGTCCTTCTGACTCCAGCCATGACAAAGCTAATTGGTTGCTCTGCTATTCTGTGGGTGAGGTAGAGGGAACAGTGAGGAGAAGCTCAAAATTAAACATCTACTCAGAGTTCTGACAGTAAGGGGAAACTGTCGAGATTCCAAGGATTCTATGAAGAAGAAAAGCTCTTAATCATCTCTCCTGGACTCTGAGAATCAACCCCTATGTCTAGGGCTAAAAAAATCAACACCTTTCTGGTTTGTCTGGAGAATTTCTTAGCAAAACTTGATGATATGTCAAGCTTGTCAACCATCAAGCATTTACAACACTGCAGTTGTTTGAACAGTGTCACTTTCAATAGTTTTCTCAATCAAGTGTCCTCCTACGGAATGTCCATGACCTTGGCCAATGTTCTATGAAGACATCATTTTCTGAAATTCAGTTCGGAATTTCCTCTAGTCTCACCTACTTGAGAGGTTAAAAAAAAGGTGATCCATAGTAACAATAACCAAAGGCAATTGCTGCTAAGTGACTTTATTTCCCACTGAAAACCAACAGGGATTTCAGATGAAGCTGGCCAGAGTTGTTTGATTTAGCAATAAAGGACCATTTTCTTCAAGTTCTACATGGCCTTTAATTTACTGTCTTACTGTTGTCTAACCCCCACACAGACCTCCCTAAACACACATTTCCAGCACTCTACTCGTTACAGCCCTCAACACAGGTCTGAGAACTTACCAGCAGAGAGAGAAAGGGCTATAACTCACACAAGTTCTGAAATTTCATGCAGAGAAGAAGCCTTCATCACTTCTGTCCCTGTAGCAGGCTTCTTAGTAACACAGCTTGCACTTTGACACAAGGTTGCCACACCTGTCATCTCAAGCTTCCTGAGACAGGTCAATCCTCAGAGTGGTTTCAAGGAAAGTCAGTGGCAGGAAGAGAAAGTACTCCTTTCTTTTTTCACCTTAAATTAATTTTTTTTTTTTTTTGGAATATAGTTGATTTGCAAATGTTGTGTTTGTTTCTACTGTATAGCAAAGTAAATCAGTTATACATATACAGATATTCACCCTTTTAAGATTCTTTTCCCATATAGGCTATTACAGAGTATCAAGTAGAGTTCCCTGTGGTATACAGTAGGTCCTTATTGTGTGTTAGTTGATCACCCATGTCTGACTCTTTGTGACCCTATGGACTGGCTCTCCAGGCTCCTCTGTCCATGGGATTCTCCAGGCAAGAATATTGGAGTGGGTTGCCATGCCCTCCTCCAGGGCATCTTCCCAACCCAGGGATCGATCCTGCCTCTCTTACATCTCCTGCACTGGCAAGCAGGTTCTTTCCCACTAGTGCCACCTAAAGACAAAAAAACAAAACAAAACAAAACAAAACCCAACAAAAAAAAGTGACCATGCCATCCTTATCTTTCATGTTATCTTAGAATTGTCTGGTATATTGCACAAGCTCAGTAAATATTTGCTGGCAATTGAAAGTGAAAAATGAAGACTCTCAGTTGTGTCTGATGCTTTGTGACCTCATGGACTGTAGCCTACCAGGCTCCTCTGTCCATGGGATCTTCCAGCAAGAGTACTGGAGTGGGTTGCCATTTCCTTCTCTGGGGAATCTTCCCAACCCAGGGATCCAACCCGGGCAGATGCTTTACCATCTGAGCCACTCGGGAAGCCCTGGTAATTGAAAGAGCAAACTAACTACTGTCTGGAGACATTTGCTCAACTTTGTATTGTTGACCACAATTTCACTCCTTGTTCTTTTAAAGCACAGTACTTCTGAATTTTGAGAAATGGACAGTTTTCTAATTTTTTATGAGCTTTAGTTTAGTTATAGTGCAGTCTAACATTTTATGTCTAAAGTATATATATATCTTCATATTGCAGCATGCATTGTCTTTCCTCATGGATAACTGGATCAACTTCTTAACTAAATAGATAATATTTTCCCTTTTCTTTTCATATTCCTTGACAGCTGGTAAAATATTACAGCTGTTCTTAAAATATCTTGATGTGGCTATAATTTCTCTTATTGACTCCTGGTAGAGACATGGGAGTCTACTCATTCTGTGGTTTCTTCCCTCCTGGTAGAAGCCCTTGGGCAGCTGTCTGCTTTACTGGGGCCGGGGTGGGGTGGGGGCCTGAGCTCCTGTCTCTTCTGCTGCCTTCTTGGCCAGAGGTCAAGCCCTGAGTTTCTTCTGAACCTGGGGGTGTGGCTTAGGCAAATCTGGTCTGTTTGGCGATTGTCAGGTTCTCTGGGTAAGAGACTAGCAGCCTCTGGTGATTAGAGGGGAATAGAATCCTCCACAAGCTGGCTAGGGGAGGATGCTGCAATGAAAGTGAGTCTTTGACAAAATCCTGCCAGATACACAAGTGTAAAAGAAGATATGCAGCCTGCTCTTGGAAGTTCAGAGGTGGCTCTTCTCGTGGACTTCACGAGCGTGTTACTTCAAGGGGGAGTGCCATGGTTTCTGATGGTTTTGGAATCAAGTCAAGCTCACAGCCCATGCTTGCCTATCTTTGCTGTCATAAGGCATTGTTTCACCACATAGACAGACCTAGAGAGTGTTGCACCGAGTGAAGTAAGTCAGGCAGAGAAAGACAAATGTCGTATGATATCCCTTATATGTGATATAAAGAAATCTGAAAAGAAATGATACAAATGACCTTATTTACAAAACAGAAACAGACTCACAGAGAAGAAACTTATATTTACCGGGGATGAAGGCTGAAGGGCAAGGGTAGTTAAGGAGTTTGGGATGGATAGGTACACACTGCTATATTTAAAATAGATAACCAACAAGGACCTGTCGTATAGCACATGAAACTCTGCTCAATGTTATATGGCAGCCTGGATGCAAGGGGCGTTGGGGGAGAATGGATACATGCATATGTATGGCTGAGTCCCTTTGCTATTCACCCGAAGCTATCACAACATTGTTAGTTAGCTATACTACGATATAAAATAAAAAATAATATATAGATCATTGCATCCATATTGGATTCACATATTCACACAAGGTATTTGTTGGAGTCCCTTGCAGTGGTCCCCAACCTTTTGGGACCAGGGACCATTTTTGCGGAAGACAATTTTTCCTCAGACCACTGAGGGAGATAATGGTTTAGGGCTGATTCAAGCACATTGCATTTATTTATTATTTAATTTATTTATTTTAACTGGAGGCTAATTACTTTACAGTATTGTGGTGGTTTTTGCCATACATTGACATGAATCAGCCATGGGGGTACATGTGTCCCCTCCACCCAGAACCCCCCCTCCCACCTCCCTCCCCATCCCATCTCTCCGGGTTGTCCCAGAGGACCAGCTTTGAGCACATTGCATTTATCGTGCACTTCATTTCTGTTATTATTGCATCAGCTCTACCTCAGGTCATCAGGCATTGGATCCCAGAGGTTGGGGACCCCTGCCTTAAAGTACAGGGATATGATTTCTCTAAAGCTTTCCCCTAAAGTTATGAAGTCCTGGGCTTGCCTGATCCTTAAACTTCATTTATACAAGTATGGAAGGGTGTGGATAATTTCCCCCAAAATTAGTAGAATATATATAACATAAATTTTTTTCCTATTTTAGTCATTTTCCAGTGCCACAATTCCATGGCATTAAATACATTGATGTTGTTGTGCAACCATTACCACCATCATCTCCAGAACTTTTTCATCATCTGAAACGGAAACTCTGCATCCATTCAACATTCACCCTTCTCCCCAGCCCCCAGCCCTGGCAATCATGATTTGACTGTCTGACTACTTTCCATACCTAACACACAGAATCACAGTATTTGTCCTTTTGGGTCTGGCTTATTTCAGTTAGCATTCAATGTGAACATGAAGTCACTCAGTTGTGTCCGACTCTTTGCGACCCCATGGACTGTGGCTCGCCAGGTTCCTCTGTCTTTGGAGATTCTCCAGGCAAGAATCCTGGAGTGGGTTGCCATTTCCTTCTCCAAGGAGACTGGATAATTTTTATTTCTCAAATACCACTTATTTCACCCCAAATAAATTATTCTTAACATCATTTATGCTATTTAACAAACCTGTGGAGTAGATTTAAGTCATAATGTCTGAAGGGCTTAAGCAGCCACCTCTGAACTGTTGAGTCTTGTTCAGGGTTTTTCATATGATAACGAATCACCTTTTACACATTACAAAGTTCATAGTCTTAAAAGTCTTTAAAAAGTAAATTGCCACATTGACCTTATGACCTAGTTAAAATTCAAATCTCCTGACAGAGGTAATGTTTAGTATTAATAAGGAAAGGGCTGTCTCAACTGAGTAGCAGATCACATTTGATTCTGTGAGGTGGCAGGATTTCAGAGATGGGCTTCAGAATCTAGAGTTCTGCACAAAACTCTCTCTGTGTGTATTTTTGGGGTAAGAGCTCAGGATTTTTACCAAATTCTCAGAGAGGTGTTCGTGAGCTTCCTAACAATGTAATGAGCCATGTTGAAAGAGAAAATTCAATTTTCTGCAGTGTTTTTGAGGAAACAAAAGGTTCAGATATCCACGTGGGGTGGTTTTTGAGGATGGCAAAAGGTCCAGTTACCTATGTGGGGTGGTGCAATGCACTGAGTGCTCTTAGCCCCTTAAAAGTCATATGTTGGTACACTGCCATATGTGAGACAGGCAGCTAGCGAGCAGGAAGGTGTTGTGTAACACTGGGAGCTCAACTCAGTGCTCTGTGACAGCCTAGAGGGGTGGGCTGGGGAGGAGGGTAAGAGGGAGGCTCAGGGTAGTGGGGGCATATGGATACGTATATTAATCGCCCATTCACATCGTTGTTTGGCAGAAACCAACACAGCATTGTAAGGCAATTATCCTCCAATTAAAAACAAATTTTTAAAAATTCACATGTTACTTCACTCTGTATAATTGGCTCCAGTTTCATCCATCTCATTAGAACTGAGTCAAATTTATTCTTTTAAAGGGCTGAGTAATACTCCATTGTGTATATGTACCACAGCTTTCTTATCCATTCATCTGTTGATGGACATCTAGGTTGTTTCCATGTCCTGGCTATTATAAACAGTGCTGCAATGAACACTGGGGTACATGTGTCTCTGTTCAATACAGGATACAGGATGCTTGGGGCTGGTGCACAGGATGATCCAGGGAGATGATATGGGGTAGGAGGTGGGAGGAGGCTTTGGCATTGGGAGATCGTGTACACCTGTGGCTGATTCATGTCAATGTATGGCAAAACAAATACAGTAATGTAATGTAGAATAAAGTATTAAAAAAAAAAAAAAATATGTATATATACAAAAAAAAAATTCACATGTTAGAATCTTAACCTTCAATCTGATGGTATTAAGAGGTAGGGTCTTTGAGAAGTGATTATGTTGTTTTTCACGAGTGGGATTCGGGTCCTTATTAAGAAGACCCTAGAGAGCTCTCTCACCCCTTCTGCTGTATGAGCACACAGTGAGAAGAAATCCATCAGTGAGCCAAGGAGAGGTTTCTCACCAGATATGAAGTCTGCTGACACTTTGATCTTAGACTTTCCAGTCTCCAGAACTTTGAGAAATAAATTTCTACGGTGTATAAACCACTCAGTCTAGGGTGTTCTGTTATATCAACTGAACTGACTAAGATGGGTAGGTGGGAATGCTGAGAAACTCAGGTTTGTTGCTTCTGAATTCTCATGCTGCTGAGCCCCCTGGTTGACAGTTGCTCTTAGCACCAGGCTGAACTGAAGAGAGCAGCTTTTTGGTCTTCTGATCACCTCTAAACAATAGGTCTTTGCTTTTATTGATGTCTGTGCCTCCATAAAGTTACACTGGTTAATAGCTCTAATTGTCACTTGGGCTCTGTGTGTGTGTGTGGTCCCTTAGCCTTAATTATTTTATGGTCCTCAGTATGAGTGTTCATATTTTGTAATTTCTCTTATCAGAGCCAGTGATCTCTTATCAGACCTGCAGCCTCAAAGCTTTTCCTTACTCATGAAGGTAAGAGCATCACACAACCTCAGGGGACACTGTTCGTCTTCATTCCCTGTGAATGGCACCTCCTCGAGTTGGACAATGAGGCAGCCTTGTTAATTGCCAGTGCTCTCTTGTGTGTGCTGATGCCACTGAGGTCTTCACCAACACCCCCTCTTCCCCATGGTCTGTCTGCTCTTTCATATTTAGCTTGGACTGTGTGGAAAAAAATCAAAGAAGAATCAAGAATAGGACCCTTGCTTCTGTGTTCCAAATTAGCAAAGTGATTGTTGAGATTTTGAGAAGACTTACAGTGATCAGCTAATGAGGGCATTCAGGGAGATAAATAACATCAGGAATCTTTCACAGCTAATAATTCCCTAATTTTCTATTTCAGCCTTTCTTCCCCAGATTCTCAATGCTATGCCAATTTGGCAAGCTGATATAAATCATTCGTTCCTACCTGGAATGTTCTTCTTCACTCTGACTGCTTGATTTCTGTACATTCTCAAAATCTCAGCTCAAGTTCCATGAAATCCATGAAGCCTTCTCTAATCTCTTCCACCCACCATGTTCCCTCTTCCGAATTTAGTACCACTCAGGCAGGTACTAATAGCGCTTACCATATATGGCCACACTGTGTTCATTTCCTTTTTAGACATGTGTGGTCAGTCCTGGGTGTTCTTTGGAAGGACTGGTGCTGAAGCTGAAACTCCAGTACTTTGGCCACCTCATGAGAAGAGTTGACTCATTGGAAAAGACTGATGCTGGGAGGGATTGGGGGCAGGAGGAGAAGGGGCTGACAGAGGATGAGATGGCAGGATGGCATCATCAACTCAATGGACATGAGTTTGGGTGAGCTCCAGGAGTTGGTGATGGACAGGGAGGCCTGGTGTGCTGTGATTCATGGAGTCACAAAGAGTTGGACACGACTGAGTGACTGAACTGACTGAACTGAACTGATGGGACAATATTTTGATACATTATCTGGGATAGTTCTCCTTGCTGGTAACTTTGGTTGCTCTGCAACCCTCTCTTTCCAGGGAGGCTGAGACATCTACTGAATTGGGGGTGCAGATTTAGAGAAACAGTTCCCAAGACCATCCTCAGATTTAATAGCTCTCCAGTGCTCACAGATCCCACTGAATGTCGTTATGCTCTCAGCTATGGTCTATTACAGGGGAAAGGTGCAGGTTAAGACCTGGCATGGAAGAGATAGGGGAAAGTCCAGGAAAGTCCCAGGTGTGGAGTCTTCAGCCACCCTCCCCCGCCGTCATGGACAGGGTTACTCTTCTGCCAAGGCTATGTGATAAGGTATGTGGGGGACTGCCAACCAAGAATGTTTGCCTGAGCCTTGGTGTCCAGAGTTTTTGTTTGGGTTCCCTGGCTGACGATGGCTCATGTGGCTGAGCTCAGGCTCTAGCTCTGTCTTCAGAAACTGAGCTGACAGTGCTTGCCTCAAAATCCCCTCCATAAATCACATGTCTGGTGTGTCCAGTGCCTCCAGGTAAGCAGGGACATTCCTATAAGGCAGGACATTCCAGGCTTAGAGGTAAGCACTCCAGGAGCCAGGGGCAAAGACCAGATCTCTTTTGGGGCAAAATTCAATTCCTCTGACACAGGGAGCTTTGCAGTATCTAGCTGAAGAGTAGAGACCACTTTCATTTCCTGGCTTCCAAGACAGGCTCTCAAAGTGCACATCAAAGACAACAGCTGTGATTTCCATCTGCAAGGTTATAGTGTGAGGAGTCAGATTCTTTGAGAAAAGTGAGGTTTGTGTGTTCTCTGGGAGCCAGTGCTGGAGGACTAGAGTTTGGCATTTATGCAGGTGAACAGTAGAACAGGGGATGAGGTGGGCTGTGACATAAGGTGGTTTCCCACCCCAGAAGAAGGCAGTGAGAATGCCTCCTGGGCTAGGAGTCGCTCAGGAGATGGAGAGAGAGAGAGAGAGAGAGAGAGAGAGAGAGAGAGAGAGAGAGAGAGAGAGAGAGCGAGCTGCATTGAGTCGATCCACCTGTGGGGCTGAAACCAGGGGATAGAAGTAAGGGCAGAAACTCCCCAGATGCATTTGAGGATCCTGGTGCAGAAAAAACACCTACTCTTCCTTCTGCCTGGAAATCTTGGAGGAGAACAGCTCACACCGTTATACCAAAAACTGCAAAGATGGAGCACAC
Organism: Nanger dama; assembly: GCA_917880005.1. Classification (NCBI taxonomy): domain Eukaryota; kingdom Metazoa; phylum Chordata; class Mammalia; order Artiodactyla; family Bovidae; genus Nanger; species Nanger dama. The sequence continues at coordinate 11,524,905 of CAKJTW010000029.1, read as the reverse complement.
ATAAAGCTTTCTGGGTTGTAAGCAAACAACGGTCCCTCATTAAAATGACACGTGTAGGACCACAAGCATATCCATTATCTTGTTGCACAATCCATAGACAAATGGAAGTCTGCCCACATTGATGGTAGGAATTAGAGTTATTATTTCAAGCACAATAGGCAATTTACATCTTTCTTATCTTTCTTGGTTAGTTGTATAATCTCTGAATAAACATTGTTTTGGGCAATTTATAGCTGATAGTATCTGACTGTATGTTCCTTGCTCAGATGTGGTTGACGAAACTCCCTGCCCTTTGGCCAGGCCTTCATATCTCCAGTTTGACCTCAGCCCTCCTGCCGGCCTTTATCTTCTCTTCCTCCTACTCAGGCTGCCCATCCTCCACTGAATGGAGCTCAGTGATTCCTTGACATGCTTCCCTCATCGTGTCTTTAGTTGGAATGTTGTTCCTTTCTGGCCTGATGTTCCCCATCTCCACTGGGCTGGAATTCCACTTCCTCTGTGAAGCCCTCCGTAATTTGTGGTGGAGGCCACTCCTTTTGAGCTTGTTGAAACACAAGTTTAAATTGCTACAACCTTGGGCCTTTTGGTTTGGCTCTTTTAAAAGCCTTAAAAATGCAATTCTCTTTAACCTAGCCATCCTACCTCTGGAAATTTATGTTCAAGAAATATTCATAATAGTGCACAGAGTCTGGCAAACATGCTCACAGTGATTCATTTTTTTAGTCAGTTCAGTCACTCAGTTGTGTCCAACTCTTTGCAACCCCATGAATCGCAGCACACCAGGCCTCCCTGTCCATCACCAACTCCTGGAGCTCACCCAAGCTCATGTCCATCGAGTTGGTGATGCCATCCAGCCATCTCATCCTCTGTCATCCACTTCTGCCCCTAATCCCTCCCAGCATCAGAGTCTTTTCCAATGAGTCAACTCTTTGCATGAGGTGGCCAAAGTACTGGAGTTTCAGCTTCAGCATCAGTCCTTCCAATGAACACCCAGGACTGATCTCCTTTAGGATGGACTGGTTGGATCTCCTTGCAGTCCAAGGGACTCTCAAGAGTCTTCTCCAACACCACAGTTCAAAAGCATCAATTCTTCGGCACTCAGCTTTCTTCACAGTCCAACTCTCACATCCATACATGACCACAGGAAAAACCATAGCTTAGACTAGACGGACCTTTGTTGGCAAACTAATGTGTCTGCTTTTGCATATACTATCTAGGTTGGTCATAACTTTCCTTCCAAGGAGTGAAAGTGAAGTCACTCAGTCGTGTCTGGCTCTTTGTGACCTCATGGTCTGCAGCACACAAGTCCTCCTGTCCATCACCAACTCCCAGAGTTTACTGAAACTCATCCATTGAGTCGGTGATGCTGTCCAACCATCTCATCCTCTGTCGTCCCCTTCTCCTCCCACCTTCAATCATTCCCAGCATCAGGGTCTTTTCAAATGAGTCAGCTCTTGGCATCAGGTGGCCAAAGTATTGGAGTTTCAGCTTCAACATCAGTCCTTCTAAGGAATATTCAGGACTGATTTCTTTTAGGATGTACTAGTTGGATCTCCTTGCAAGTATAATAGACATGAATAAAGATCTGCCTCTGACTTCTTCTGCTCACTAAACCATAGTAAGGAGCTCCTGGTTCGAGGTGCAAGAGGCCCTTGTGGAGAGTCCAGTGGAAGGAGCCATTCATTCTGACTGGGGCTTCTGGGACTGTTGTGGAGGAGGTGGCCCTTGAGGGTGTCTACGAACGAAGGGGGAGAAAGGTCATGCTGTGTTGAGGGAGCAGCACCAGTGACGTGGTGACGGCCACCTCTGGGTCTCTGAGGACACGGGTGCCCCAAACGGCTGGGGGACAAGGGGAGTCATCAGACACTCACATTTAGGTCTTCCGTGTGGACCTCAGGGCTGCCTGTAGTCATTCGTTGACCCTTTTCTGCTCAAAAGTCTTGTCCCGAAAGAAGCTTCAGTTTGGTGGGGGCAGAGTCTTCTTATGAAGTTTCCGCAGCAGGTTCCTCAGTGCTGAGCAGAGGAGAGATGTCCAGTGAGTCTGCAGGACTTGGGTTGACATGAAGTCCATGAAGGCAGCTGCAGAGAACCCCCCCGCCCCATGTGATCAGTCTGGAGGAAAGGTTGAGGGTGACCTATTTAAAGAGCGTCCTTCTCTAAGGCTGTTCTTGATAGAGATGTGAGGGATATTACTAGTAATCTGGTACTCTCAATAGTTAAATTTAGCTTACAAGTTATTCTCTTTTTGTTTGCTAGAACGGATTCAGGGATATGCATATGATAAAGTAATTCAGATGGCTTTCCGGGAGGCTGCCTGTGTGATGAACATGACATCCAGTCTCCTGCCTTTATGACACTCACGGCGTAGTGAACCATTTTCCCTGATGGACCCTTTCTAGTGAATTCCCTCTCAGGCTTATAAAGCGTGATTACAAGTCAGGGACAAAGCGAGCTGGCTGTACTACTTGGGGTCTTGTCAAATCTGCCTCTGACATGGACGTGCACTCGTGGTCCCCTGACTTGCTTCCCTCGGTGGGCGGAAAGCTGACCCTTGTGACAGGTCTGAGGTGAGAACGCTAGAGAGGAGCCGTGAAGGATGCTGGCAGGAGAGCGGTAGGAGAGACCCAGCCCACAGGTCGGAGGAGACCCCCTCCCCTCTCTCCAGAGCATCCCTGAGCCCCTGAGGGCAGCCGTCAAGGGAGCCAGGCTTACCAGCAGCGCGTGGCTCCCAGGCACTTGAAACTGAACACGGACTCCAGGTGAGGTGTCCTAGGGGAGAAGGCCGCAGCCCCTGACCCCATTCCCCCACGGCAGGCCCTGGGGGAGCATGCTGTTAGCAGGAGCGCTCACTCCAGACATCTGGGCAGTCGCACCAGCTGCCCTTCAACTTCCGGAAGGGAAATGAATCCCACTTGTCCCGCGGTGGAGTCACTTCGCTGCTCTCCTTTATCTTACCCTCACTGCCAGAACCTGCTGGGTGCACCCAGGAGGGTTTTGAGAAGGTTTCTTGCTTTACAGACACCAGAGAAGCCCGTCTTCCTATAAAATCATCTCTTAAGGCTTTTGTTAGTGATTGACAGGTGCACGAAGTCCTGAGAGCAAGGCTGTATTCACCCGCTAGCCCACATATAACCTAATTCGAGATTAATTTGAGCCACAGTCTCAATCCCAACCTCTGTCAAGTGAAGAAGGATGCCTTACTTAGAAGTCCCTTCAGTGGACGTCTGCTCAGGTTCCATGGCTGGGTCATAGGCTCCTGCTGGGAAAGCAGGTGAGTGACGTGTTCACATCTGCAGTGCGATGGGCTGCTCAGCGAGGAAGAGGGTTGGGGGGCATGGTGCTTGTAGGCAGCCTTGAACATCTGACACATTTCCCAGATGTCTGGTTCTCCAAATATCTGATCAGGCCATTGACGATAAAGTCCAAAAGCCCAACAAATCCCACTCTTCTAGCTCAGTTTGTTTCTTCTCTAGCTTGGAAGCTGTTGCTGGAATTGGAGGTCCTGGTTCTTGCCCGTGACACTTCATCTCATGACACCATCTCTTGTCATTTTGCCCTGTTGCCCAGAAACAACGAGAATCATTGTTGCCATCCTGCCAGTGGTCTAACCAGGGGCCCCAAGGCTTATTCCAGCCTTCTCACTGTCTCTTTAAATAGCTGTCTTCTTACTACATCTGTGTCTCCACAGCTCCATCTCCATCAATAGAGCCTGTTCTGTCTTCAGGCCGGGGGACGGGTGACTCCATGGCAAGCTTGTTGCGCCAACCTTAGCGGGATCTTCCAGCGCCTGATCTGGTTCTTTTCTCAGTCCCCTTACTTAGAGTCTGGGAGCCTGTAATTTATAACAAGAACTGTAACTCATGGGTGGGCAGCCTTGAGGAAACATCACTGTGTTTCTCCTCCCAGTGGGCTGGTTTCCAGAAGAACTTGTGTCCATGTTCTGTTCCTGACTCACTAGTTATAATTATACCTAACAGCTTATACCACAAACCTGATTGTGATGAACCAAACAGAAATTTTGTTTTTCTCATGTGAAAAGAAGGCTGGAGAAAGGCAGTCTAGAGCTGATGCAGAATATACATAATGCTGTCAGAGACCCTGTCTTTCTCATGCTTCCTGCTGTATTGTCTGTAGTGTGTGGCTTTTGGCCTCAGGAGAGCAAGATGACTCCTTCACTGAAAGAAATCACATTTCATTCCAGGCAGGAAGAAAGGGAGGACACAGAATAGTAAAAAGGGAGAGACTTTATTTTTCTTTTTAAATGAGGAAAGACATTTTCTGAGAAGCTCTATTCTGTAGGCTTCTACTTAACGTCTTACTGGCAGGATCTGGGTCACATGGCTGGGGTTTCCCAGGTGGTGCTAGCGGTAAAGAAGCCGTCTGCCAATGCAGGAGACAGGGTTCGATTCCTGGGTTGGGAAGATCCTCTGGAGGGAGGGCACGGCAACCCACTCCAGTATGCTTGCCTGGAGAAGCCCACGAACAGAGGAGCCTGGCGGGCTATGGTCCATAGCGTTGCAAAGTGTTGGACACAGCTGAGCGACTGAGCACAGCAGTACAGGTCACCTGGCTACTTCCTTACCAATGAGGGGATCGGAAAGAGATAAGCTGGTGCATTTACTGAATAAATCGATGCTCTCTTAAAGAAGAAGCAAGGCTGGATATTGGGTGGGTAGCCAACAGTGTCTGTCACGGGAACCCACCTCTGCAGGTCAGCTGTGGACTGGGGGAAGGGGCAGAGTACCTGAACCACAGAAAGTTCCCTTTGTCCATATTCCCACAAGGCGCTCAATCTCCATTGGTGAAGAAAAGCTTGCAAAACTCCCACATTCCCTAGAGGGCTGGCGCGTGTTTGCTTACGGCCATTTTATAGGGTCCCTGCCTTCCTCTCAGGAGAGTCATTCCGTTCTACCTTCTGCCTCACTGCCTCCCTCTCTGCTTTCCTTCCTTCTTTCATTCCACCCTTCCTTTGTCCCATCTCTTCCTTCCTTTCCTCTCACCCTCCCTCCCTTCCTTCTTGAAATGCTTCCTGAGTCCCTGATCTGTATCAGACGATGTCCTGGGCACTTAGAGACACAGGCCAATGATGCCCCCTGGATGCCACACAAGAATCATGGCTCTCCACTGAGCGTCACCTGCTTGGAGCTAGCCAGGCACAGGACATGTGTTTGCAGCTTGTGAAAGGTTAAAGAGATTTCTGGAAAGTATGTTCCAACAGCCCACAAACCTTCTGAAAGCTTGCTCAAGAGGGAAGACACAGGCCCTGCCTCTCCCTGAAGGACGGGAAGCCATCCCCAGCCCTCCATCTGTTGACTTCATACTCGTGTGTGGGAAGCTTGTTTTCCCTGTTACAGATGGCTGGACGAGCCAAGTCAACTCGACACAGCTGCGGCACAAGATGTGCCCCCTCCCCAAGGTGGCCCAATCCTACTCCCATCAGCTAGGAATCTTGCTGGTGATGGGCGCAGTGGGTCAGCCCCTGCAGAGGCCAGGCTTAAAGAGGCTCATGGCAATACAGTCACACATCCATATCTAGGACTGTTTCGAAAACTTCTCAACCTGTCAATGAGAAAGATGCGCAGGATTCTCAATTATCCATGAAGTTGGATAGCGTCTGATGGGGAAATGCTGAATTAACCAGGAATAACTATAACATTTTATATTGTCAATAATCACTTACATCTGTCTAACATGTTATACTTTTCAAAGTGCTAATATATACCTGATCTCATTGGACCTTTCAAAGAGTTTTAAAGTGTGCTTCATATAATATATTTAAATATGGACAGCTCTTTCCCTACCACCTAAGGGGTTTCTCAGGAGGTGCTAGAGGTAAAGAATCTGCCCGCAAGGCAGGAGACGCCAGTGACATGGGCTCAGTCTTGTGTTGGGAAGATCCCCTGGAGGAGGGCATGGAAACCCACTCCAGTATTCTTGCAGGGAGAATTCCAGGGACAGGCAAGCCCGGCGGGCTATAGTCCATAGGGTTGCAAAGAGTCAGACACAAACTGAGCACGCACACACTCCCAACCACCTAACAAAGGCAATAAAACTTCCACAGACACTGAATATCAATATCTCAGGAGCACTAAACCCCAGATGTTTCACTTTCTCCTTTTACTTGCCTCATGAACCTGTTTTATTTATTTTTAAAGGTTTGTTTTTAATATGAACCATTTTTAAAGTCTTTATTGAATTTGTTACAACATCATGCTTGTTTTATGATTTTGTTTTCTGTCATGAGGAATGCGGGATCTTAGTCCCCTGACCAGGGATTGAACCTGCACCCTCTGCATTGGAAGGCAAAATCTGAACCACTGGACCACTGGGGAAGTCCCATGATCCTCTTTTATAACATGCGTTTTGTGTTCCTAATTCTTTTTCTGACGTTTTCACATTTCTATTACCCCAGAATATCCTTATTCCTGCCATTGGATCTTTGATATCCCATACTAACCCACTTTGTTTTTGCTGTTTGAGTTTAAAAAACCAATTTATTGAGGTGAAATTTACATACAATAAACTGTACACATTTAAAAGCATTCATTTACTAAATTTTGACATTTGTATAAACCCATAAAACCATCACCACAGCCAAAGTAGTAAACGTATCCATTTATTTCAAGCGTTGGCCTTTATTGTTTCCAATCAAAGGAAGCTTAACTAAGATGCCATTTTATTTACATTTTCTGGTTCTTGAATATGTTTAGGGAGTGCTCTCATTCCAGTTCTGTACTCATGGGGCTGCCAGTTCAAGAGGGACCTCAGCCTTAATAAATGATATTTATACATATTCCGTGTCTCATTATCTCTAGTTTCTATTTCAGCAAATTCGGTCCATCTAATGTGGTAGTTGAAAGAGGACATTTCAGAGCTGGAGGATCTGAGTCCATGTCTCTTCCTTGCTTCTTTCTAGATGCGTGACCTTGGACAATAATGACTATCACGACACATACCTTACTGGGTTATTCTGGATCACACGAGAACCTCCTCACGCAACAGGATATGAAAATGGACGCTTCTATTCAGTCCTCAAGCCATGATACATGTCATATTCCAACACAAAAAACATCACACAGACAGTTTACAAAGAAAATGTCCCTAAACTGATTCAAGATCTCTTGAACTTTTCACCAGCTTTAAGATAATAAAAATAATCAAGAGGTGGAGAGGATCGAGAATATGTGAGGGACTTTTATTTTATTATTATTCTTTAACAACTGAAGTCTAGTTAATTTACAAAGTTGTATTAGTTTCAGGGGGATTTTCTTGAGTGAGGACTGTTGTCATAATGTGAATCTCCTTGCTCTCTGAGGTCCCCCGGTGACAGGTGACTCCCAGGGGATCGTTCAGAGAGCTTGATGTGTATTGCTGCAGTTGGGGAAGAGCTGACTTGGGGTAGGGAGACCTGATTCACCCCGAGAAAGATGCAGAGGACCGGGAGCAGCAAGTAGGTTAGATGCTTGCACTCCTGGGGACTTGTGGGATGAAGGGAGTCTGAGGACTTCTTGGAAGTCAGAGATTGGTTGACCTCATGCCATTTAGCATCTAGAGAAGGCAAGGAGAGAATGAGGGATGACCTGATGGAGTCCGTGTGGGCACTGCACAGGGCCATGGGTCATGGGGAGCAGTGCCCAGGGGAGCAGAATTCAGGGGCCGTGTTGTGGGAACGTGGCCAGACGGGCCAGCAGAATGACCTCCAGTGGGTCCAAGAAAACACCTGTGCGGGAAGAGGTGGCTCTTAATGTCCACCCATCGGCCAGGAGAGCAGAAGCGTCGGTCACGGGGGAACCTCCTTGTCCCTCCTTACCCCTTCCTCCCACATGCCACTCCATGGGGGACATCATGTCACCTCCCAGAGGTCTGGGAGGGCAACAGAGCAGTCTCACCCTGAACCTGTCTTATAATTTCTGAATTGGGAGATTTTGCCTCCAAACCAGCAGAAGGGTCATAGGATCTGACCGTATTCTCATCTAGGAAGAGGGGAAATGTACTCCTCCATATTAAAGGGGGAGTGAAAGACGAAAATAAAGTTGCATTTAAATTATATCACAAATGATGCTTACTTATCATACAAGTAACACCCTCATACTGGAAATGTCATGTAAATCTTAGTGACTGTTCAATACATCCTTTACTGTTACCTTTCACTGGTCTCACCACACCCATTGCAGTGGGTCTGGGGTGGGGGTGGGGACCAAGGATTTGCATTTCTAATAAGCTCTTGGGTGTCGCTGATGCTGCTGATCTGATGCCCACCCTTGGAGAACCACAGTTCTTAAACCCTGGTTCTCCACCTTGGCTGTATATTGGAATCACCTGGGGGAGATTTAAATACTGATGCTTGGTCCCAGCCCAGAAGTTTGAGTGAACTGGTGAATCTATTTCATGGGTTAGAATTGGTGTGACCAATTCATAGACTAATTAATGGATTAAAAGCTTCACTGGGAATTAGAGGAGGAATATTTACTTTTATTTTAAAATTCTGATTTACCTAATTGAAGGTGGAGACCTTAACTTTTGCCACATTTTGGAATTATCTGAACTTTAAACAAAAAGCCTATGTCACTTTATGGGGCTTCCCAGATGGCACTAGTGGTAAAGAACCTGCCTGCCAAAGCATTAGACATGAGAGATGTGGGTTCAGTCCCTGGATTGGGAAGATCCTCTGAAGGAAGGCACAGTAGCCCACTCCAGTATTCTTGCCTGGAGAATTCCCTGGACAGAGGAGCCTGGTAGTCCATAGGGTTGCAAAGAATCGGACATGACTGAAGCCACTAAGCATGCATGCATGTCACTTTATAATTAGCAAGCAAACATGTGACTTTATTTTTTCCATCATTTGTGCCCATTTTAACATGTATCACAACTCTTTCAAATCTTAGAGGACATTTGGAACTCTTATCCATCATCCCTTTAATCACTGAAAAAAAAGCCCTCTGGGTCTAATAAAATCTAGCTCATTCAAATTCTGCCCAAATGTATTTTACTTTCATTTCAGTGATTACTATGGAATGTCGGAAAAACTATCCTACACCTTATACTTCACAGAGATTAGAGATCCTTTGTTCTCTCACAAATCCAGAAAATTCTGCTGATCCATTTCCCTTTCTGGTGTTCCAGGCTCCTGTATGTAGTGAAAGTGAAAGTTGTGTCTGGCTCTTTGCTACCCCCATGACTATGCAGTCCATGGAATTCTCCAGGCCAGAATACTGGAGCGGGTAGCCTTTCCCTTCTCCAGGGGATCTTCCAACCCAGGGATCGAACCCAGGTCTCCTGCATTGCAGGTGGATTCTTTACCAGCTGAGCCACAAGGGAAGCCCAAGGATAGTGGATGGGTAGCCTAGCCCTTCTCCAGGGGATCTTCCCGACCCAGGGATTGAACTGGGGTCTCCTGTAATACAGGTGCATTCTTTATCAACTGAGCTATCAGGGAAGCCTGTATGTGAGTAAACACGTTTATTTACTTGTATTCTCACAAGTAAGTAGAAACACCTACTGAAGGCTTTATTGAGTCAGACACTGTGAGAATTGTTTCCATTTTACAGATCTGGACACAAAGGTTTAGAAGATTTCCAAATTCATTATTACAGGATAATGTGTGTAGCTTTATAGGTGTCTTTCCTACCTACATATTTATTGACTATCTATCATTTGTAAATAGCAGAAATGTGTTGAATTTCTCACTTGATGGGTAGCTCAGTTTTCATGAATTCTTCAATCAGCCTTCCCAAATTCTTCCCAGAGACCCTGTTTATTGTAGATTGATTTTTGATGATTTCTCACATGTCCATCTTTTTTAAAGACAAAATTGAAATGTTCTTGCATGGAGGAAAGGTTACTTTTGGGAGGCAGTTACACGTTTTATTATTATTCCCAGGCTCCCATTCATATGCAGTGTTATAACTACACATCTGGCAGCTGAGGTTCTCTTTCTTTCAAACATGCTCATTTTGTATATTAAACAAAATTCCACCTCTACATGATTCCTTTTTCCTATTACTGACTTGTGGGAAGATGCCTAAAACCCACTCCCTTTATGTACAATAAAATTCTCTCTAGGTATTACTCTTTATTTCTTGTACTAAAATCACATCCAGTTTCTTCTCTCTCAGGGCCATGCCAACTGTGACTTTAATGTTTTTCATTTTACTGCTTTTATGGATTTCTAAATTGTGCCTTTTCTATATAGATGTAATTTTATTAAGACCTACATATTTCCTTTGATTGTTGTCTCCTCACGGCTCCCGATCTCTGTTCTTTTAGGATCAGGGCCCATTCACTTTGAACCCAGCATTTTTTTTTTGGAGGGGGTTCTCATTTAATTTCTTTGTTGTCTTCTTTTTTCTCCTCTGTTGATTCATTTCAATGTAATTGACTATTTCCCTTCTTTTCTACGAGTTAGCCATTCCCCAAAGCTTTTGCCTATAAGATTTTGTGACAAACATTTTCAAAATACAAAAAAGTGTAAAGTATTTTATAGTGAACATCCACACACCTTCCACTCAGATGCCACCATTAACATTTTAGTGCATTTACTTTATCACATGTCTATCCATCTATTTGCTCCTCTTTTTCCATCTATCATACCACTTTTGTTTGGATGCATTTTGAATTAAATAGCAGGTGTCAGAACCCATCAGACCAAACACATCAGCTGAATATTTTTAAAGTTCAGTATGTTTACATTCTTTTGTCCCCTTTGAGGTCAGCTTTATATACAATGAAATGCATAAATCTTCAATTTACCGTGTGGTGTGTTTTGACAAATACCGGTCACTTAGCCTGACTCCACAGACTGGGAACACAGTTGAGGGTGCAGGGCGGCTCTCCTGACCTCGGGGCTCAGTGATTGCCTTTGTGGTCTGGTCGTAAGGCCGTTCCTGCCCCTAACTTCAAGGCCACATTCACGCCTCAGCTACACTCTCTCTCTTTCTCTGCTCCGACCTGCTTCTTCTGTCCTTCTCTCCACACGCGTCTCCACTTCCGCTCCGTGTTGCCCACCTCTTTGTGTGTGCCATGACCAGACTTGTTATGAAAGAATCTGACTGGTTCAGTTCGTCGCCAACCACTATTGGCCATCCCTGTTTGGTAAAACTTGCCATATTTCAGAGGGCTGTTTTTGGAGTCAGGTGCCGGGGTGGAGGATGTGACCTGGCTTTGCTGCTGCTGCTACTGCTAAGTCGCTTCAGCGCTTCAGTCGTGTTAGAGGCAAGTTATTAACTTTGGGTGCTCTCTCCTAAGGGGACTTATGGAACTGGCAGGCTCAGAGCAGCTCAGAGGCTCAGGACACTTTGTGAATCTGGCCCTCACAAGCTAAAGACGTCACAGTCCCCAAATGAGAATTTCCAAGCATACGGATGGTTAACCCTTTCCTTCCTTTGCTATAGTTCATTTCATAATAAACTATATGTCCCTCAACAAACCCCTTTTGTGTCTGTTTCTTTGCTGGCACTCTTAGTCTCCCGTAGTATATAATTCCAGCAAATTTTCCTGGAGGAGGCAAGCCTTGATCTGCAAGGGCCTAATCTTATTTAACATATATGCAGAATACATCATGAGAAATGCTGGGCTGGAAGAAGCACAAGCTGGAATCAAGATTGCTGGGAGAAATATCAATCACCTCAATATTCAGATGACACCATCCTTATGGCAGAAAGGGAAGAGGAACTAAAAAGCCTCTTGATGAAGGTGAAAGAGGAGAGTGAAAAAGTTGGCTTAAAGCTCAACATTCAGAAAACGAAGATCATGGCATCTGGTCCCATTACTTCAAGGGAAACAGATGCAGAAACAGTGGAAACAGTGTCAGACTTTATTTTGGGGGAGCTCCAAAATCACTGCAGATGGTGATTGCAGCCATGAAATTGAAAGGCACTCCTTGGAAGGAAAGTTATGACCAACCTAGATGGCATATTCAAAAGCAGAGACATTATTAGGCCAACAAATGTCCGTCTAGTCAAGGCTATGGTTGTTCCAGTGGTCATGTATGGATGTGAGAGTTGGACTGTGAGGAAGGCTGGGTGCCGAAGAATTGATGCTTTTGAACTGTGGTACTGGAGAAGACTCTTGAGAGTCCCTTGGACTGCAAGGAGATCCAACCAGTCCATCCTAAAGGAGATCAGTCCTGAGTGTTCATTGGAAGGACTGATGCTAAAGCTGAAACTCCAATACCTTGGCTACCTCATGCGAAGAGTTGACTCGTTGGAAAATACCCTGATGCTGGGAGGGACTGGGGGCAGGAGAAGAAGGGGCCGACAGAGGATGAGATGGCTGGATGCCATCACCAACTTGATGGACATGAGTTTGGGTAAACTCCGGGAATTGGTGATGGACAGGGAGGCCTGGTGTGCTGCGATTCATGGGGCCACAAAGAGTCAGACACAACTGAGTGAAATGAACTGAACTGAATCCCTCTAATATATAAAGAACTTCTAGAAAGCGTCAAGAGAAAGACCTACAAGCCAATAGAAAAACAGACAAAGGTCATGAACAGCCAGATCACAGAAAAGTAAATTAAAACAGCTTTAACATGTGAAAAGATGGTCTACTTTGTTTTTAATAGTAAGCAAATATATAAAATATAATATGAATAACATAATATATAATTACATATAACAAATATTATATAATTACATATAACAAGTATTATAATTACATATAACAAGTATTATATAATTTTAATATTTCAGTTCAGTTCACTCACTCAGTCATGTCCGACTCTTTGTGACCCCATGAATAGCAGCACGTCAGGCCTCCCTGTCCATCACCAGCTCCCAGAGTTTACCCAAACTCATGTCCATCGAGTCGGTGATGCCATCCAGCCATCTCATCCTCTGTCGGCCCCTTCTCCTCCTGCCCCCAATCCTTCCCAGCATCAGAGTCTTTTCCAATGAGTCAACTCTTCACATGAGGTGGCCAACATATTGGAGTTTCAGCTTTAGCATCATTTCTTCCAAGGAACACCCAGGACTGCTCTCCTTTAGAATGGACTGGTTGGATCTCCTTGCAGTCCAAGGGACTCTCAAGAGACTTCTTCAATACCACAGTTCAAAAGCATCAATTCTTCGGTGCTCAGCTTTCTTCACAGTCCAACTCTTACATCCATACATGACCACTGGAACAACCATAGCCTTGACTAGACAGACCTTTGTTGGCAAAATAATGTCTACGCTTTTGAATATGCTATCTAGATTGGTCATAACTTTCCTTCCAAGGAGTAAGTGTCTTTTAATTTCATGGCTGCAATCACCATCTGCAGTGATTTTGGAGCCCCCAAAATAAAGTCTGACACTGTTTCCACTGTTTCCCCTGTTTCCCCTGTTTCCCCATCTATTTCCCATGAGTACATCAAGGCTATATATTGTGACTCCACTTATTTAACTTCTATGCAGAGTACATCATGAGAAACGCTGGGCTGGAAGAAGCACAAGCTGGAATCAAGATTGCTGGGAGAAATATCAATCACCTCAGATATGCAGATGACACCACCCTTATGGCAGAAAGTGAAGAGGAACTAAAAGCCTCTTGATGAAAGTGAAAGAGGAGAGTGAAAAGGTTGGCTTAAAGCTCAACATTCAGAAAACTGGGATCATGGTAGCTGGTCCTATCACTTCAAGGGAAATAGATGGGGAAACAGTGGAAACAGTGTCAGACTTTATTTTGGGGGCTCCAAAATCACTGCAGATGGTGACTGCAGCCATGAAATTAAAATATTTACATGTATAATAAAATAATAAAAGGAATAATAAAGGACACATCCATCAACAGTACCACTAATAAGATGTTATTTGTAACCCACCAGACCAGCAAAACCCTAATCCTCTAACCTTTAAGAGTCCATAAAGATCAAGTTTGGCACACAGGCTAGCTTCATGTGTCCCCCTTCTCCAAGGTATTAGTTAATATAGAAAATATTTCAGTAATGATTAGAAAGTCCTCAGGGAAAGAAAAAAGTGTTACACTCAGATAAACTGCACATAAGTAAATCAGAAACTGACAGATATTTTCAAATATGACAGAAGCTGAGAATGTAGTAATTTAGGGCTGAACTTAGCAGATAAAACCACTATATATAAAATAGATCAAGAAAAAGTCTTACTTTATTGCACAGGAAACTGTATTTCATATTCTATAATAAACCATAATGAAAAAGAATATGTGTATATATGTTGGTCTAGGAAACTATATTTAATATTCTTTAATAAATCATAATGAAAAAGAAAATGTGTATATGTGTGTGTATATATCTATACTCACACACACACGTTTAAATCATTAAATCACTTTGGTGTACACCAGAAACTAACATGACATTGTAAATCAACTATACTTCAATAAGAAAGTAATAGTAAAAAAGTAGCCATTAAAAAATGCAGTTATAGCTGCCACATATGGCATACAGGTATATGGCATTCCACAGACTGTAATATGAACGATGTTCCCTGGGATTGTGCAGTGCCCAGTCTGCACAGATGCATGTAACGGTGCTGAATATACTTCATATTTCCTGTAAGACCTTGAAAAACTACTAGAGGATAAAATTTAGTTGTTTAAAAGGTAAGTGGAAGAGCTAAAACAAAAGGACAGGCAGTAGGGATTGAACCTATCTATATGCAACAATAAAACTAACAGCAGTGGCAATTATGGCTCAGAATATAATGTGAACATTACAAAGAAAGATAATGTACAAAAATAATTGAAAACCTCAGACGGTAGAGAGAACAAGACGGAAAAGGAAATGGCAACCCACTCCAGTATTCTTGCCTGGAGAATCCTGTGGACAGGGGAGCCTGGTGGGCTGCTCTCCATGGGGTTGCACAGAGTCAGACATGACTGAAGCGACTTAGTATGCATGCATGCATTGGAGAAGGAAATGGCAACCCACTCCAGTACTCTTGCCTGGAGAATCCTGTGGACAGAGGAGACTGGTGGGCTGCTGTCCATGGGGTCGCACAGAGTTGGACACGACTGAAGCGACTTAGCACGCGTGCATGCATTGGAGAAGGAAATGGCAACCCACTCCATTGTTCTTGCCTGGAGGATCCCAGGGACAGAAGGGCCTGATGGGCTGCTGTTTACGGGGTCGCACAGAGTCAGACACGACTGAAGCAACTTAGCAGCAGCAGCAGCAGAGAATGAGAAGGTGGGTAATGTAAGTATATGGATCTTCTCATTTCTCATGGAGGGTGATCCAAAGATACTGTCCAAATCTGCTAAATCAGGTAACAGGCTATCAATACATATAAAGCTATGAGAGTAAAAAGTAACAGAAAAGAAAATTGGGTAATAGAGAGGAGAGAAGGGAGGTAGGAAGAAATTTCATCTTCATTCATAATGTGAAGCCAATAGGTTTCCTAGAAATTAGAGAAGCTAGACTTTTTGTTACTATATAGTTCAAAAATTCATAAATAAAAATGATAAATATCTTGGTTTGAAAAGCTAAACTATTATGATTAAAAGAATAGCTTTTGAAGTCGGACTCCCTAGCTTTGAATTCCAGTTGATTTGCTAGTTGTAATATCTTGAACAAATTAATGAAATGCTAATCCTTAGTTTTTCATTTTGTCAAGTGTGATTATAATAGTGCTTATTTCATAAGGTTATGAGATGTAAATGCAATAATGAATCTAAAAGTCTTAGCAATGCTAAGTCGCTTTAGTTGTGTCCGACTCTGTGCAACCCCACAGACGGCAGCCCACCAGGCTCCACCGTCCCTGAGATTCTCCAGGCAAGAACACTGGAGTGGGTTGCCATTTCCTTCTCCAATGCATGAAAGTGAAAAGTGAAAGTGAAGTCACTGAGTCACGTCCAACTCTCAGCGACCCCATGGACTCCAGCCTACCAGGCTCCTCCGTCCATGGGATTTTCCAGGCAAGAGTACTGGAGTGGGGTGCCATTGCCTTCTCCAGACTTAGCAATAAATATTAGTTATTATAATAAGTAAATGCTACTATTATTTTGCCATTCATTATTTTCATTTCATTAAAAGATGCTTGGTCCTTGGAAGAAAAGTTATGACCAACCTAAACAGCATATTAAAGAGCAGAGACATTACTTTGCCAACAAAGGTCCACCTAGTCAAAGCTATGGTTTTTCCGGTACTCATGTATGGATGTGAGAGTTGGACTCTAAAGAAATCTGAGCACCAAAGAACTGATGCTTTTGTACTGTGGTGTTGGAGAAGACTTGGACAGCAAGGAGATACAACCAGTCCATCCTAAAGGTAATCAGTCCTGAATATTCATTGAAAGGACTGATGCTAAAGCTGAAATGCCAATACTTTTGCAATCAGGCCACTGATGTGAAGAACTCACTCACTGGAAATGACCCTGATGCTGGGAAAGATTGAAGGCAGGAGGAGAAGTGGGTGACAGAGGATGAGATGGTTGGATGGCATAACTGAATCAATGGACATGAGTTTGAGTAAACACCAGGAGTTGGTGAAGGACAGGGAGGCCTGGTGTGCTGCAGTCCATGGGGTCACAAATATTGGGACACCACTGAGTGACTGAACTGAACTTGTCTTGACTATTGTAAATAGTGCTGCAATGAGCATTGGAATGCATGTATCTTCTTGAATTATGATTTTCAGGGATGGAACTGCAGATCACATAGTAGCTTTATTTTTAGTTTTTAAGGAACCTTCATACTGTTCTCCATAGTGGCTGCACCAGTTTCCAATGCCAACAACAGCATAGCAGGGTTTGTAGTTTTTAATAGAATGGCCCAGAAGGCATCAGCAAGAAGCTTCCCTCTGAAAAAGTCCTGAAGGAGGTGAGTGAGTAAGCCAGGTGCCTGTTTAGGGAGGAGCAAGTTCAAAGATTCTGAAGTAGCAGCATGCCTGGTGTGTTCAGGGACTAACTATAGGGAGAGCAGTTGTCTGGAGTGTAGAGGTCAATGGGGAGAATGATAGATAAGGGAGGGCAGAGAGGTGATGAGGAGTGACAGATCGTGTAGGATCTACTGTGTACATATGTGATAGTAGCTCAGTTGTGTCCAGCTCTTTGCGACCTCATGGACTGTAGCCCACCACCATCCTCTGTCCATGGGATTCTCCAGGCAAGAATACTGGAAGCAGTAGCCATTGCCTTCTGTAGAGGATTTTCCTAACCCAGGGAGTGAACCTGGGTTTCCCGCATTGCAGGCAGATTCTTTACCCTCTGAGCCACCAAGGAAGCCCTGTGGGACCTACTACTGTTACTATTGCCTACTATCACTACCACGATTATTGCTGCCTTTACCATCACCACCATCACCACCACCACCACCATCACCACCATCACCACCACCACCACCACCACCACCATCACCACCACCACCACCACCACCACCACCACCACCGTCACCACCGTCACCACCGTCACCACCACCACCACCACCACCACCACCACCACCACCACCACCAC